>JAPQWV010000834.1:0-200088 GCA_027422505.1 Craterostigma plantagineum | reverse complement strand
ATTATAAATTCGAAAAGCTATATAAATAATTAATATCTCATGGTTAATATAGAAGTACCTGAACATGAGAAATGGTCGAAATAATTTAGGAGTAATTCGAACAATGGAGCCAAGTTTCGGGTGAATTAGTGGTGACCCTTTGGATACGTCCATGTATAGATGTATATAATTTATATATTAATAAAGACTAAAGAGATAAGTATGAAAATTAATAAAACATAAGACATAAGGAACGAAATATTACTTAGCATGAGAGGAAAGATTACGCACCAACTAGTCATCATCACAAAGATCGAAATGTTCATATATATCTAATATATTATGAACTCTAAGTGGGGAAAACCCTTATTCACGACAAGGAAAATACACCAAGCAGAAACTGTTGAAGTGAGAACGAGCACTCAACAAACATAGAAGCTTTAGCCACGTCGAAAGTTTGATTTTTCGATGAGGTAGGTGAAATTCTCACCTACAATATCTTAACCCTTACATGTTTAATTATACAAATGTTACTTTGATGTGATAAGCATGATTTTAATGTGTGCTTAGGGTGATATCATGGGTAAGTTGCGTAACTTGTATGCTGATGTATATAATATGAATGTTCGAAGGGACTATGGGCGTGAAAACCCAAATTTTTGGGCTGTTGTTCTTATTTTATTTGCATATGTATTGCTGTGAATTGTTGGAATATTAATTAAAAGAATTTGGGGGTGAGTGGTTAGTTTTGGCATTGGAACGAAATCTGAATAGCAAATTCGTTCAATGATTAAGGCTGGAAAAGTCTTCGGTGTTGTGGGGTTAGAGTTATATTATATATTATTTCTCGGTATTAAGAAGTCCTTGGAACCTAAGTCTTTTCGATACTGTAATTTATTATTTCCAATGGAAGAGTTTCGTCATAGCATGTGTGGTACAGGGAACGATTTGGGTGCTTAAAGTAATTACTTTTGAAAGTTTCTGGCAAGTGAGGGTTTTAATATATTAGGGTTTTCTATCTCTTTAGAGATTACTTTCGGCAATATTAGGTTTAGCACTTAGATTTAATCATTTAGAAGTTTTCGGAATCCTAGAATGTGATAACTTAGGTTTTTGATATTTTAGGGTTTTAAGATATAAAAGTTTTCGGTATGAACATATTTTTGGGAGTTATCATTTAAATTAGTTCGAGTGAATAAATTTATTTTCGGACTGAATTAGGAATTTCGGGAGGATTATTTTGGTGAATTTAGGGAAATAAACTACGGGTAGAGATGTTTATTTGCGAACTGTGTTCGAATTTTCGGATAATTATTATTGATGAACTTTGGGAAATATTCCTAGAGAATTTTGAGGAATGACCTTTTAGTGATTTACGGGGTAAACTGGAATAATTGTCCAGGGAGAATTTATTTCCGTATGATGTTACGTGTCATGTGCACTACAGTTGCACTTTGCATACCATATTAGTACGAGAGTTGAGAAATGTATGAAACGGTGATATTGCGACCTATGTCAACGAGCGGTGGTGCGTCTGCCTGGCGCATGCGACCAGTATATGCTACCATCGATTTGGTAGGGCCGCCTGGCGTAAGCGGACAGTAATTGCTACCAGTATAGGTGAGGGACCTGGTAGGTCTGTCTGGCATAAGCGACCAGTATATGCTACCAGTGGTCTGGTAGGGCAGCCTGGCGTAAGCGACCAGTATTTACTACCAGTGTGAGTTACCCGAGTATGGACCAATTTTGACATGATGCTATGTTTGAGAGTTTGTGATTGAGACTGGTAGGTTAGCCTGACGTTAACGACCAGTATATGCTACCAGCGATTTGGTAGGGCAGCCTGGCATAAACGACCAGAAATTGCTACTAGTGTGTACTATCTGAGCGTGGACGTGATATGATATTTGTGAGATGTGATAGGTCATGATGAGGGTCGAGCGTGCATGTCTTGTGAGGTATTTTGCGATGGGATTCGAATAACCGTGCACGCTGTATTCACGCATATTTTCACCTATTGAGCAAATAGCTCAGGGTTTTACGTGTTGTAGGTACCGAGCCCGACGCTGATGCTCGTCGCGGCTGAGGCGGGCTGACGGCGGTGCTCCACGGACTTTTGAAGGCGGGGCTGTACATGGATGCGACCTATGGAGCGATTAGGGTTTTAAGGGTTTCGACATTTTGGGGCTATGGCCCGTGTATAGCCTGTGGCGACCCTACTTTTCTAACTAGGATTAGTGGCGGATTTCCGCAACGTAAGCCGCGGAAGGCCCGTCTAATTAAAACTTTTTCCTAAAATAATATACACTAATATAATAATCTGTCAACTCATCACTATACATGGGCCGAAGCCCCAAAATATCAAAAGAACAAAGTCCTAAAGCCGCTCCACAGGTCTTCATCCATGTACCGCCCTGTCCTCAAAAGTCCGTGGAGCACCGCCACCAGCCGCCTCAGTCTTGACGCGTGTCAGCGTCAGACTCGGTACCTACAACACGTAAAAGACTGAGCTATTGCCGAGTAGGTGAATATGCAATGCAGCGTGCACTCATTCCCATCTCAATTCTCACAACATGATATAATGCACGCTCGTTCCCACATTTCTATTGTATCTCAATATCAGGGCCGTAGGCTGGACTCGGCACCTCGCGCGCAATAAAATAAAATATATCATCTGGTCGCTAACGCCAGACTAGCGGTGCCCACGCCAATAGTGCGCTGATCGATCACGTCAACGTCCTCCTATTAGGTCCCCCGCCCCGCTACACAACTCATCCAACGGTTTGCACCTCGGGTCGCTCACGCCCGAGTAGACAGATAGCTCACGTCTGTCTCCGTCAGGTGCCCCGCGAGTCCAACCTCAACTCCGCTACGAGTCTGACTGCCAAAATCGGCACACTCTACCCCGCTCAATCGACACCTTAAGCCTTAAGGTGTCACCACTAATGTGGTCATTATCCCTCACAATGTCGTGCGATGCCATGCATATACGTGATACACATGAAAACGTGATGTCAATAAAACATACGTAAAACACGTAAATCATCAAATCACATAATCACATAGTAACAGGTAAGCATTTACGTGTCGTAGATGAATGATTCACCTACCTGTCCTCCTGTCAAAATTAGTCACGAGATCTGGTGGAATCCCTAAGTGTCGAACCTCTTAATAAATAAATATTATCACATCACCATTTTTGCTAAGTTAAGTCTCGAATTTCCAAATCTTAAGTATCGAAAACCCTAGAAATATCAAAATCCTAAAAATTGTGAAAACACTAAAATAATGAAACCCTAAAATGTCAAAAATTAATAAATGCCGAAAAACTTTATTAATCTAATACTTTTGATTTTATGGGTCTGAGTTTCTTTCGTTTTTGGTTTATTAAAGTGTTTTGCACATGAGTAATAAGTATATACATATATATATATATTATATATAACATTATATATATATAGATAGATAGATAGATATATACGAATTTTACCCTTGCATGTTACCGTAAATTTAAGAAAACTTTATCTTAGTCATACTTATAAAATTGTAAGAGATTCCCACGTGTTACTCTAGCTCTCCTTAGGGTTTTAGTTATAATTATTTTAATTTATGTGTGTGTATGAAAGCTTAACGTAAAGGTAATCTATTGCATCGTTAATTCCTTAGTATATAGCATGTCGAGATCTCATTGTTAACGAGATCTTTCGCTGAGAAACAAATATCGAGATCATCTAATAAGCTTATCGAGATCTTTTGTTGGGAAGCAATGTCGAGATCTTCCTATTATCGACTCATTCTCGAAATCATTTTTATTACACATATCGAAATCTTCCTATTTATACATCTCGAATTCATCTCGAATTTCTTCCATGAAGCATCTCGAGATTTATCCATCACCTCTCGAAATTTATCTATCGTATGTCTCGAAACATTTCTGCAAAGCATCTCGATATTATCCTAATTGTACACCTCGAAATCTTTGGGGTACTATAGCATGTCGAGAACTTCTAAAATTCCTCAATGTTTCTTTCTTTTTTTTTAATTTTTATTATATTTTATTTATTTTTTTTTTTACCGAAACCCTGGCATTCCAAATTGAATCTGTCATCTAAACTATCTCTTAAAGATTTACCCTAATCTCAGAATATGGTACCCTTATTTAACGAAAGCTTCATGGTATAATTGTCCACAAAAGTTGAAAACCCTAAACTGCAAAACTTATATACTTCACGAGACATATCCTATTAGGCAAATACATACACTCATGAATTGACTTCGAACTTATAGCGGCTCTTAAACATGATAGTCAATCACCTAATCTCGAAAATCACTGTAAGTAAATAGCATATATAATTTAGTTATCCAAAGATTACAATTTATACCTCACTTCGAAGTATAGTTCTCGAGCTATCACGTTTCCAAGTTTGCTAAATTCTCCCCTTTTCTCCCTTCTTACTCCTCGCACCAAACTTATGTTTTTACCAAATGAAAGGTCTCGTGGTATTAGTCATTTAGATATACATAAGCACCTAGAACTTTGGGGAGTGATTAGACACAAAGGTGGATGTCGAGTCTTACCTTAGAGTTAAGTAATCTTATGGTTATCTTATTCTTTTGGGCTTTGTGGGCTTTAATTTCTAATTCATTAACTTAGTTATAGCCCAATCTCATATCTTTTAGTACTATTACTTTTATTTAATTCTTCTCATAAATTTCGTAATCGAGTCAAACCATAAGAATTTATACATTTGTTCTGCGGCTAGTATTTCTTTATTAGACTTCCTAATTCACAGAATTATATATGTAATTACATCAAAATCCCGTTTTAATATTTACGGGTATTACATCCTCTCCCCCTTAAAAGAATTTCGTCCTCGAAATTACGCCGACTGGAATAATCCGGGATAACAAATTCTCATATCGTCCACACGCTCCCACGTGGCTTCCTCAATTGATTGATTCCGCCACAACACCTTAACTAATAGAATATTTTTATTCCTGAGCTGTTTCATCTCGTCTGTAAGTGTTTATGTCTTTGTGATGATTCTTATGTGCTAATGTGATATTTTGTTATAGTTAGTAGGATAATGGTACGAACTTGGAGTGAGTTTAATGACTAACCAAGCCGAGACAATGAGGAACGGGAATCCAGTCCCGATGAGCAGAACTCGAATCGTACAATTTCCCAGCTTGCAGATCTTGTTCGGCTCCAATCCGAACAAATTAATGCCCTGATCCGCAACCAAAATTCGTCGGAGCAACATACGTCGCCCCAGATCGATAGAACCGAAATCATCGGGCATAGGTTCCGTAAAGTCAATCCTCCCATTTTCGAAGACAGTATAGATCCAATTGCAGCGGGTGAATGGCTTAGGACTATTGAATCCACGTTCCAATATAGCTGAACTCCCGAAGAGGAGAAAGTTCTGTGTGTTGCCTTTCAACTCCGGGGAAATGCCGAATACTGGTGGGATACCATCACAGCGATGGAAAATCCAAATACGATGACATGGGAGCGCTTTAAGGAGCTCTTCGAGGAAAAGTACTTTAGCATCTCTGCCCGTGACACGAAAATGGAGGAATTCATCAATCTACGTCAGGGCGGGATGCGGAGTACATCCGCAAATTTGAGCAACTTTCTCGCTTTGCTCCCCACGTAGTAGCGACAGACAACCTTAAAGTGGGACGTTTTCTAATCGGCCTAAAGTCTGAACTGTACCGAGATGTCGCGGTAACGAGATCTCCAGATATGACCTATGCTAGGCTGCCGAACGAGCTTTGGTGGCCGAAGAAGCCGAGGCGAGGCTATCTAAAGATCGAGAAGCAAAGAGAAAGATGGAGCAGGGACAATACAGTCGCGAAGGCAACAAAAAGAAACAATTGGTCGTCCATGCTCCTAATCAGCCAAACCGCGGGAGGCCGAATGAACCCAGATGGGAGCAAAAGCCAAATGCGAGACCTAACAATGCTCGGGCCAAACAACCTTGCCGACTTGCCAATTGTGTGGACGTCAACATGTCGGCGTCTGTTTTGGTCCTAATCCTAATATCAAATGCTTGAACTGTGGAAAGGCGGGCCATATCTCGCGATTTTGTCATGAGAATCCACCGGTTAATCCGACCCCTACAAAATCCACAACCTGCATGGAACCAACCTCCGAGGGTGCCCGCTAGGGTATTTACCCTCACTGCTGAAGAAGATAAAGAACGACCTAGGGCAGAACCGAATATGTAAGATAGAATACCCGTATTTTGTGAACTTGTGAACTAGGAGCGGTAATATTTTGTACTGTAAGATAATATAAATATTTTGTCTAGTGGTTCAACCCAATTAAGTTAAGTAACAGGAGAAAGCTAAAATCAAGGAATAATGATTCCAATAAGAATTAAAAAAAAATTCAAAAAAGGGTAGTGATTATTCGCTTTTCATGAATACGAGAATTGCGACAACGGATATCTCCAAACCACTGTAAAAGTAAAAGAAATCGATGCCCCGAGTTATTCCAATCGGCATAATTTCGGTGGCGAAATTCTTTTAAGGGGGAAAGATGTAATACCCGCAAATTTTAAAGCGGGATTACGATAGGAAATTTCAAGATAATTAGCGAAGAAAATGTTGGGAATAAAATTTCCTGAAGAAATATTTATGAACGAAAATTCGGATGAAACTAAGCTAATAAAATATTGAGCTTGAATGACCGAAATTTTATTAGAATTGTTAGAAACAAGGCCAAATTAAATATTTAACTGGGTTGCTTAATCCTAAGGAGATAAATATTAAGTTAAGAAGTTTCGTGATATACCTTGCCTTTGAGAATAAAATTTTCATACAAAGCCATCATAGAATTGATAAAATATAACCCTATAGATATAATTTTAGTTATCCATCAAATCAAATGTTTTGGAACACACGTGGAAGCCTTAAAGTTATTTTAAGACGTGAGTAATGATAGTTTGCTTAAGCTGAAGGCAAATCACGTCACCAACATTCACCACCTAGTCGACTCACTTGCTAAGTTCGAAGTATATATATTATATATAGATATATATATATATATATATATATATAGTTATTTTAAGAAGTGAGTAATGATAGTTTGCTTAAGCTAAGTTCGAAGTGTATATATATATATATAGCTAAACCTTAAAAGTTGAACAAGAAAACCCATATGAAGGTAATGCTAAAACACGACCTTGAGCAAGTAACAAAAACTAAAACTCCAACTAAGGTATGAAATTTATTAAGTACTTTGTTTAATATATTTTTTTATGTTCCAAAGACTAACTTGATTTTCATGTGTGGCTAGATTAGATTTTTTCGTGATTTATGTGATTAGAATAAATCCCCTGATTCGTGAAACAGCCACAGGAGTGAAGTTTTTGGCCTAAGAATACTTATAGAAAATTTTAGGGTTTGCGGATTGTTGATATGGGTTTAATATCTAATATTATCTTTCGAATATAGGGAGTCTCGCTAAGAACTATTCCAATTATGTGAGGCTGAGAAGTTTCCGATGTATGAAATATAAATGAGAGTTGAAGCTTAGTGTGTACCATTTTCTGGAATTAAAATAAGTTTCCAAGATAATTATGATGGTAAATTAATTTTGGTATCTTGAGGGTTTCGATATAAGGACAGTAGTGAATTTTTAAAGTTTCGGCAACTAGGGTTTCAACTTCTTTAGAAATCTTTCCGGCACTAAGTTTCTTGGTGTTTGAGATTAAGCAATAATTTAGTTATTGAGCATAGGATAGTTTTCATGATTGGTACATATAATATAGTCAGTAATTAGGTGTTTAATGGATGAAAGATCTCGGCAATCAAAATCTTTCGGCATTTGTATGTTTCTAGGTTTAAATTAATCTCAAGTGAGTAGTGTTTACAAGTCTTGGAAGTTTTCGTGGGAGATATTATTAATTATATTGTGTTAGCATGTGCCAAGAAAGTTTCTATACAACTACATAAAATTTTTCGTAACCTTGCTATTCTATACCACAAAAGTTACTTAAGTGGTATCTAAGTGAAGTCTTCGTGAACTTTATAATATTTTTGGTATCATAATATTTCCCAAAGATTCCGGTTCATTACTAACTATTCGATATATTATTTCATAAGAGGATTTCGGCATTTCACATGTTTAGGTAATGATACAATTTTCGGTATTATTAACTTTGTGGTATTTTAGGGTTTTTCTATTTCTATGATTTTTGGTATTTAGGGTTTGAAAATTTCGAAATTAGGTGACTTAGTAATATACTAATATAACAATATTTTGTGCTCAGAGATTCGAACTATAGGGAATTCACCAGGATTATCGACCGATTGTATTCGGAGGACAGGTAGGTGGAATATCCATCTACAACACGTAAACTTATTTGTGTTTGTTGAATATATGTTTTATGTGATTAATATGAATAGTATGTGTTTTAAAGTGATTCACATGATTTACGTGCTTCTGTGTGCCACTATGTGGTTATGTGAATTACATGTATACGTACGTCTCATTTAGCATCATGTTACCATGTATTATCCTGTTAAATACCTGCATATACAATACACGTCATTTCACGGAGTGTACCGTGGTGGAACGGTGGTACTGTATTGTACCTAGTGAGCAGTAGTCGATATTGGCTGTCGACCCGTAGAGGAGTCACGTGAGTGTGGGCATGTGCTGTGCGCCAGCGCCTGTGACGGTGAGCCATTGGCCCGTTGGACATTATGCGGCAGACTGCGGCGACCTAGAAAGGAGCTACTTGGGATATCCCCAAGTAGGCTAGCTAGTGTAGGCCACGCTGTCGCGTGCGGAAGGAGGCGACCTGGAGGGTGCGACCTGGGCACCCTTACGGGACCTAGCGTAGGCTACCAGCGTGGGCACCGCATTGGCAGAAGAGGCGACCTGAGAGTGTGACCTGATACGGCTCAGGGAGGCTGCTCAGTGTAGGCCACTGCCGTAGTGTAGTGATCGTGTTGTGGTTGTGTTAGTGATCGTGGTAGTGGTTTCGCGTGATGGTGACAGTATAGAGCCCAGGGCCCGTTGTGAGGTGGTGATCCCGATTTTGATTGGTGATAGTGAGTGGCATTGCATTGATGAAAAATTGGGGGTGAGTGAACGTGAGCGAGTCACACGTACATGCATTATTTCACCTACTGGGCAATTGCTCAGTGTTTGCGTGTTGTAGGTAATCGACGATCGAGGCTGGCTATCGAAACTTCCATGGGCTTTTGAGGGCGGGTGCTGTACATGGATGACGACCTGTGGGCGAGTGATGGGGTGTTTTGGGCCTTCGGCCCGTTCGTATTAACTTTTTGTATAAACAATTTTTTTTGTAAAATGGGTTCTACGCGGCTTTCGCTGCTAAACCCGATGCGATTTATCGCAAATTAGCGATTAGAGAGTGAGGGTCGCTACAGCCCTCGGAGACGGGTGCTTTCCTAGTGTCATGTCGGGACGTCTCGATGGCGGCCAGCACTCTCTCCACCATTTTGTCTTCTAAGGATTTGATGGCTGCAGAGAGAGCTGTCTGGAACTGGGCTTCAGTCCTTCTACGATGGACGCCTCCGTCGTAGAAGGACCAAGACGACTGATGTCTCCTGTTAACAACCCTTGAGCGAACACCTGCTCCTCAGGTTGGCTCGGAGTCACTTGAGGTTGTGACTGTTCGAGACATCCACCCAATCCTTGAGTTGAATCTTGAAGATTCTCCTGTATGGGTGTTGTGGCAGGCTCTGATTGATCCTACAAACCAGACACCGGTAGGCTGTGCTGCGGCTCAAGATTGAGTGATGAAATGTCCGCAACACTTGAAGGGATGATCGGCGCGGTGGTCTTATGTGGTGGTGACGGTGGTGAAGAGAGACTCTAGTTGTATGCTTAGTCTTCTTGGAGTCCGTCCTATCAGTCGAATCTCCTCATCAGACTCCGTGTCGGATGAGGTGACTGTGTGAGGAGAAGGTTCACATTCAATGTCCTCACGAGCCTGTTCCATCACCGGTGGAAGTGAGCTTATCCCCGCTTCTGCCTCGGGCTGTGCTTTTTGTTGAAAAACCTCCTCAATGGGCTCTTCGAGCACGCCTATAAGGACAGACACTTCCACTTGGAGCTCCTGATTTTGATCTTCAGCTTCCATTTCGAGAGCCACCTCGTCGATCACCATGGCATCCAGATTTGGTAGCTGAGTTTCTTGGATTGGAGGCTCTTGTTCAAGCTCCTGGGCCACTGCATCGATCATCGTGTCCTCAGGGCTTGGGTGTTGTTGTTGGTGAGGGCTCACATGGAAATCTGCTCGTACAGCTCCATTTGTTGTGTAATGATTACGGAGAACCACCGAGCATATGACATATTCTTCGAGCGTTTGTTCTCCTTTTGTCGGACCTGCTCTGCTAGATTATTCCAGATCAGTTGAGCGAAATCGTAGTTGCGAGAGAAGGCGATTCCGTGGAAGATACGGAGAATGTTGTCGCTGCCTTTACGATCGAGAAAAATTTCCGTGTAAATTTACGATCGAGAAATTATATTTTCGCGTAAATTTACGATCGAGAAATTTTTTGCGCATGAATAGAATTTTTGCTGTGAAAGTTATCGAGCAAGAAAGTATTTCGATTTTAAAAAGAAATTTTAGCTGCGAAATTTTACGATCGAGAAATTGTCAACGAGAAATTAAGTCAAACATCGAGAAAATTTTCGATCGATCAAAATTGTCGCTGCGTGCTTTTACGATTGAGAAATTTTATCGCCAAAAAATTAATTTTATCGCCGCTAAAATTTTCGACCGAAAACAAATTGAAATCGAGATTATTGTTTTCGATTGTAAGTTTTGCGCTCGAAACTTAAAGACATCTATTTAAACTATTCCGTTGAGTAAGCTTTGCGCTCGCATAAACTCAAATTGGAATTTCTCGATGGTAGTTATTTTTCGATCTCTGTTATTTATCTAAACGACTAAGTCAAAAGGTTTTGCTATCGAGAATCTTTTCCGATCCAAACAGTAACTCAATCAAATTAAAATTCAATTATTACTGTTTGCGTGCGAGAAAGTTCTTCGACGCCTTAAAACGTTTAAAACCCAGTTTAGTCTATCTTTCATTCGAACTATAATAATGCAGAAAATCGAAACAATCTACCCTCAAAACGAACAGGAAACTTCGAAACTATCTTAATATGCTGTTTTTTAACCTAGATTATGCTTAGAGACTGGTCTTTAAACATTGCAAACTAGCATTCGAGTTTCCATAGTATGAACAGACGAGAAATTATCATAAAATCATGCGAAAGACTGCAGAAAACAGATGCACACGGAGTTCAAACACACAAAAACCCTAAATGATGTCGAATCTACCTCTCAAAGACGAAGATTAGTGAAAGTATGTAAGATTTTGTAAGATTTCGACTTTCATCTTTGCGGAAAAGGTTTTTCGCGAGAGAAAAATTATCGATTGTTGAGTTTTACAATTGAGGGTTTTGCGTGTATTTGTGGATTTTCGACTGCAAGCATTAATTTCGTTAAATGGGTTGATTAGACGTTTTTTGATACTTAACAATTTCTAGGCCCATTACTGCTTATGATCGAGAAACTTACGATCGAGAATTTCCTTTGGTTACTATTTAATTTTCGCTCGACAAATTCCGATCGAGAATTTTCATTTGGTTCCTGTTTAATTTTCGCTCGTCAATATGAAAGCGAAAATTTTGGTCCCATTTGATCCAAACCTAACCCAATTTCGGATCTTGTTCTTTTGTTATGATTTGTGGGACAATATCTAGTCATTAGATGATAATATAACAGATGAATCAAATAAAAATGAGTCATGTAGGACATGATCTCATTTAAACGAATCTAAAGTATATTTCATGATTTAAAACTTGGTTTTATAATAATGAGACTTGTGATTTTCGTCCATAACAAGTTCTAATCTTTCTCACACTAAGCTTTGAGTTTATAGAGAGAAGAAAAAGCATCTGGGGTTGTTCTTGAGAAAAAAGTCTGAGTGAGTTAATAGCAAATCACACACACATACACATCTCTATACAACAATTCTTCACTTCCTCTAGCATCCTTGGGGAGGTAAGTCTGTGGCACATCACGGGGTCGGCATGTCTCTCTTCAGCACATTTCGTGAGCTACGGGAGCTAAGGATCTTCGCGTGAGGGTAAGATCCTTATACCTTATATGTGTACATGTGTTTTTCTTTATTTAACCGAGTATCTTGGGAATCCGTATGGGAAACCTGGGAAAAAATTTTAAATTCTGCTGCATCATGGGCAAGGCCTCGGGTCACCCGGGGTTTCCTAACACCTTCACCACCCTTTGTCTAGATTGCCAAAGGTATTTGCAAATTCTTTCAATTATACCGTGCTAAGTTTTTGAATTTCCTGTTATACTTTCGTCATGTTAGAAACCAAAACCGTGGCAATTGTTGTATTGTTTGCAACAAGCTTATTAGACTATTAATCCTAATTTACGCCATTGTTTGGTTTTTGAAGTGATACCATCGCACTTAATTACTTTGGCTAATTGTTTAAACCTCTATGTGGATTGAAGCTGTTAGATGCTGAAAAGGAATATACTATTGTTGCTTAAAACTATGCAGGGAATGTCATGAAGCTTAGATGTTGTTATGAGTTAGGCTACGCATTATTTGTGATGTTATATTCGTTACTGATACTGAGTAGTTGATGTTGGTGAAACACACGCTATTGGTGTTAATCCGTGGACGTGGTGTACCTTCTTGAAGCAGTGTTGGTGGTTGCTTGCTTTCTTTTTCTTGCCGTGACAATACATTGGGAGGAACAAGATCTTACTGAAGTAGCTGGATAAGCTTGAAATTATCGATGTATAGACTGGGCGCTTTTACGCAAATAATGTTCGTTCATCTCTACACTCTTAACTTTTCTTTTCACATCGTTAAATGGGTCTATGGCGAGATTCACTCACTGAGGTTCGTCGTCGTTCCGATCTATGCGACTGTGGGCTATCTAAAGCTTGCGATTCAGACTACGATGATGGACACCTACTGCTCGATAGGCACACCATACTCCAACGCTGGTAGAGTAATTGAAGACGTTAGATCTGCAAAATGCATCATATGGATGCCAAACGCCGCGAACAGAAATGAGACTGGCCCACGAATTGTGAGAGAGAAACTGCTCCAACGCTTACAAGCAACCAGTCCCTACGAGCGACGCAGATGTAAGAGAAATTAAATGGAGCGATAGGGTGAAGATATTAGATGCAGATTCAGCCCTTAGCCATTGCTAGCAGCGAAGGGTTCTGCGAGCCTGACTCTGTAGCTGCCATTCGAATCCCTATGCTTAAGGTTGCGAACTTCAAGGGAGGTATGCCTGTAATAATTCCATCTTACTAGCTGTTAAGGATGATTCTGCAAAGAAGGGTGATACGTTGGTGGGAAATAATGAAGAAAACGAACGGGATAGGCTTCTACGAGTTACGTAAATGTCAATAGAGCACTTCATCTTTTAGTTGTTTGCCATCTTTCCACCAAGTACTGCAAAGTCTAATTCTTTCCTATGTAAATGAAATATATATCTTTCTTCTATTTTTATCAGATGGGAAAAGTATCAAAGTAAGGAGGAAGCTGCTCTTGGTCGTGGAAAACGACAAAGGAAAACTGTTTCATACAGGGAGGCATTTGTAGCTAATGCCGGTGAAGCTTTGCAAAGCTTAGCATTAACCTTATGTTATATGCTTTATTGATTTGTTGAATTCATTAAGTTCAGTTGTATTCTGTTTCTTTGGGGTGTAAAAGAATGGAGCCGAAGAGGAACTGGAGAAAGAAGCGGAGCCCAAACGCGAGTATACAACGACGGGGAAAGCTCTTAAAGATAAATAGTAAGTCGTTTGGATTTGACATCAAACCCAATTTTTAAGAAGAATCATTCTGATTTTGATGTACAGATTTATCTTCTACTGTTTGACGATTTCAAAAGCTCTAAGCTACGGGTCAGGCAAAAAGTGAGACTTGCAAACAAGAATGCTGCCGATCAAAGTCGAACCCTTTCTAGGTAAAAGAAATATATATCTTTCTTCTATTTTCATCGGATGGGAAAAGTATCAAAATGAGGAGATAAAACAAAAAGACCAACGATTTTTGTAGTTTCAAATTAAGTGTCTTCTCAATTTTTTTGTAGTTTTTCAAACTTATTGTAATTGAGGATCATTGCAGGACCATAAAGTTTGGACGGAACCATCGAAGCTTTTTGAAAGCATTGTAGTTGTGGACTTCCTGCAGATTCTGATGTTCAAGCACTTCATGATCTTCATAAAAGAACTATATTTCTTTTTTTCTATATTTCATCAAGTTAGCTGCTTATATGCTGAACACCGAAGGAGCTGGCGCTAAGATTGAGAATCAACAAACTCATGGCGATATAGAAGCAGCCATTGATATGGCTAAGAAAGAAGTTAAACAAGTGAAGCTAAGCATCGGAAGTCTCTCAATAAGTTTGTAAGATATGTCTAAGTCTTGCTTAGTAGTATTCATGGAAAGAGCTCAATACATTTATAAGTCATCTAAGTCTTCACTAGTAGCGTATACTTTTATAAGTTTAAAAATAGTCTTCATTACTAGTGTATATTCATATATTGCATGATATATTAGAAATTATTTTTATTTGATCTGACCCATAATAATGTTTCTGTTGCGTATTTTAAAATAATGTCAATATAATTTTTATATGTGTAACAATAAAAAAAATATTACATTATACATTAAATTTTTTTATTGACATGCGCCATAATAATATCTCAGTCGTGTATTATGAAGAATGCCAACATTCAGATGTTTTCAGTAGTGCACATTAAATGAAGTCTTCCATAGCAGTTGGCAATAGTGCAAATAAAATGTATGATGAGAAATCGCACGAATGAGCCTTACAAGACGTCTGGACCTAAAGTTCTAGGACAAACCCTTTAATTACACGACTGCTTAAGTAAGAGTTGTGCAAAAATAAGACTCACAAAGATCATGATTAACTGATATTGTTCACAAGTTCACATATAATGCAATATTATTTTATATTGTTACACGTATAAAAAAAATATATTTGACATTCTTTACAATACATGACCGAAATATTATTATGGCTCAGAACAAGTAAAAAATAATTTTTAATATATGTTGGCATTCAGCATGACTAAAATATTATTATAGCGCACGTAAGATAAGAATGATTTGTAATGTATAATGCAATATTTTTATATTGTTACACGTAAAAAAATATATTTGACATTCCTTACAATACATGACTGAAATATTATTATGGCGCATGTCACGTAAAAATAATTTGTAATGTATAACGCAATATTTTTTATATTGTTACACGTATAAAAAAATTTATTTGATATTCTATACAATACACGACTGAAATATTATCCCAAATGAAGTAAAAAATAATTTCTAACATATGTTGGCATTCTTCACACTACATGACTGGAATATTATTATGACGTAGATTAAATCAAAATGATTTATAATGTATAGTGCAATTTATATTGTTAAACGTATAAAAAATATATTTGACATTCGTTATAATACACGACTATAATATTATTATGATGCATGTCAATTAAAAATAATTTCTCATGTATCATGCAAAATTAATGATACGAACATTTAATTTGCACTACATCTTATTATTCTTATAAATTTATTTAGCGACTGGCTCATTAGAAACATTTATTTAATTTGCAACTGATACGAACATCTGAATGTTGGCATTCTTCACAATACATGACTGAAAATTATTATCGCCAGACCAGATCAAGGAAAATAATTTGTAATTTATAATGAAATATTTTTTATTTTGTTACACGTGTAAAAAATATATTGGACATTCTTTACAATACACGACTAAAATGTTATTATGACGCATGTCAATTAAAAATATCTTCTCATGTATCATGCAAAATTATGATTATTTATATTGTATAATGCATTACATCTTATGAGTCTTATAAATTTATTTAGCGACTGACATTCACTAGAAACATTTATTTTGCACTACTGATACATCTGAATGTTGGCATTCTTCACAATACACAACTGAAATATTATTATGGTGACCGTCAAATAAAAATTATTTGTAATGTATAATGTAATAGTTTTTATATTGTTACACGTATAAAAAATATATTGACATTCTTTACAATACATGACTGAAATATTATTATGGCCCACAGCAAATAAAATAATTTCTAATTAATGTTTGCATTCTTCACAATACACGACTGAAATATTGTTATGGCGCACGTCTAATAAAAATGATTTATAATGTATAATGCAATATTTTTAAAATTGTTACACGTATAAAAATATATTTGACATTCTTTACAATGCACGACTGAAATATTATTATGGCTCAGATCAAATAAAAAAATTCTAATGTAGCATGCTACAATTATTTATATTGTAATAATTGACTACACCTTATGACTCTTATTTAGCCAGTGCCATTCATTAGAAACATTTAATTAGCACTACTGCATACGAACATCTGTGTTGTCATTCTCACAATACACGACTGAAATATGCATGTCAAATAAAAATATTTGTAATGTATAATGCAATATTTTTATATTGTTACACATATAATAATTATATTTGACATTATATACCATACACCACTGAAATATTATTATGGCCCATATTAACTAAAAATGATTTCTAATGTATCATGCAATATTATAATTATTTCGATGTTACACGTAAAAACAAAACGTATCTTTGACATTCTTTACAATACACGGCCTTCATTAGTAGTGTATACTCATATATTTTTTATCTGTTTAACAATAAAATAATTATAATATTGCATGATACATAGAAATAACGCACAAGAAATTTGTTAGAGGCGTGTAAGTCTTCATAAGTTGTTGTCAGTAGTTCAAACTAAATGTGTCTAATGAATAGAAGTCGTTCAATAAGAACCCATTATTTGGCACTTCTACGACTTTCTCTTTGTTGTTCTCTCTCATTGATATCTTCAACTAATATAAAGAAGGACATATACGAGCATGCCATGATGATAGAATAAATGAAATTATGAAAGAAGAAAGAGCAAAGAGTGTTGATTAGTGTACGAATCCGTCGAGTGCCATACAATATCATCGATGAGAGATCTCTCAGCTTCCACGTCCGCATCAAAACCCGCCATGTAGTATTCTCTGACAGGGTACCCTAAACCCTAACAAAAGGGCTTACGGTTGTCTTCTAACCCTCCCTATGTATCCACTTAAAGAAATAATAATGAATGTATGAATGAAAAAAACTTAAAAGCAAACTCGGGAAAAAGTAATCAACAACAACATCAAAACGTTACTTAGAATGTTAAAAGACTCACCGAGTAATTAATAGATGCATGTGCCTTAGACGATTGATTTAATATATTGTTTTACATACCCAAATCCATCGCGAGCGAGATGAAGGACGTTTGCCGCTAGCTTAGTGACCATCGATTCTGAGAGGTTATTTAAATGCTTGTATTAGTATGGAAAATGTAAACAATTGCCTAAAATTTGAACGACCAGCACCTTATAAAGATGTGCATCATATGACCATTGCGGGTGCAAAAACAATATATGGAGAAAAAAGCTACACCTGAATATGCCATACAAACAAATAATCTACAGTGGATCCGAACGCTACTAATCAGACAATGCTATTATATATATGGGAAATTTAAATTGAGTAAATAGTTATGGGATCGAGATATTGTCATATAAACATATAACTTCACTACTCAACATATATGTTTGACAATTATTTAGCGATTAAATAGCTATAATCATATATGATTTAGGGGTTTTCATATATGCTTTATCTTGAGACACTATTAATCAATATATGCATACAATGTAACAATGTTTTCCAAATGGCATCAGTCAAGCAACAAAGAACATTACATACATTATTTGGAACTTCGCAACAATCTTTCGACATTTGGCATCAGCCACATACCTATTCATGAAGTGTTCGGTCCAATCCTTTTTTCCGTTACATTATGGTTTACAAGTTATTATTGCCTTCACATCTTGGGTAAGTAATGTCAATTAATAAAATTCAGTTGTTAAACCTAAAGAGAGTTGACGTATACCTTCCGAAGTTGGTTGTCATGCATGGTCAGTTGTAAGTTATCATGTATTGAGATATGTGTCCAGTAGGTATCAAGATTTAATCATCAAAGGAAATTATATAGAGATACCAAGTTCTTCAAACATTCAGACATTATAGACATATTATACCACAAAACCTTTAACACCATATAATATAATATCTTACCGTACTTTTTATTGAATATTGTGTATGAATGTATTTTATGAGTATCAGTATCACAGTACTTATATATCATGTTTTATATTACTCTGTTTTGCATCTCGGCTTCTATGATCTTCAACAGGTCGAAGTACGAGGAAGAGATCTCGACTCCACTCTACCCACCTTCAACCTAAGGAATCGGAGATTGGTAAGAATCTTTCTTAACATCAATATTGCAAGAATGCTCCATTTATCGACTATTATTCTATATAATAAAAAGTTTCTTGCTGTATGAAATAGTTTTCGTACAGTCGTGCAGTTTCTTGCGGGTGTAAAGAGTATGAAGTCTAAAACAATTAGGCAAGAGATTGCTTAACTAACGGTATGTAATAAGAACATAATGCATTACTGATGTATATTGTTATAATGCACTGGTGCATCGTTCTTACTCTTGTTTCCTAAGTTACATGATTGTTTCAATAACAGTCGTGCAATAGTTTTCGTACAATCGTCCAGTTCTTGCGGTGTAAAGAGTATGTATTGGAACATTTATTCTGATTTCTTTGTTTGAAGTTCTACATAGTTATGTTTCTAATTTCATAATCCATGATTAACATTTATTTAGGGTTTGTCCTGTTTTTGCACAACTGTTATTGAAGCAATCGTGTAATTAAAGGGTTTGTCCTATTTTGCACGACTCTTATTGAAGCAGTCATGTAATTTAACAAACAGGAGGTCGTGCATAATATCAAATCGATCTAAACCATGTAAGAACGTCGTAATAGTGCATTATAACATTATATAAGTCGTGGTGCAAAATGTTACGGCCATAAGTGAACACAATGCATTCTTATCTAATAATTTATTGGATGAAGATAGGGAAATTGTAGACGGAAAGGAAGTAAAAAAATGTTTGACACTGACTTCAGGAGGTTTCATACATCCATTCAGATATGTTTTTACAGGTTTGACATGTAATTGTAGCATCTCATCGGAAACATTATATTGAACCAAATTTAAGAACATATTGATAGATTTATTTACTTTGCGCGAAACAGTTTGTCTTATGAATGCCTAGAAAAACGTTGGAAATCTACGAGAATATACTACCGATGAAGACTTAAACGACTCTTACAAAATTGTTCGCCCACCGCAATATATTAGAACATATATTCGCACCACTGACAAATATTCAAACATGTCACACAAAAATGTAAACGGTGACACGATCAATAAAAATGAGATCATTACAAAAGTTGTATGAATTACTTAATCACACGAACTTTATTTCATATAACACATTAATATTGTCCATATAATTTTCAACCGTAATTACAAATTTTAAGAATGGAAAATGAGAAGTAACATTTATAAAAAAAACCCTGCCACAATATATTTTTTTGCCATTTAGTTGTATAAATGGTTAAGTATTTGTTGCCCCCAGCTCGGGTTGGGAAGTTGCCAACCCCGGCCCGAAACCCGCAACGAGACCCCCCCCCCCCCCTCCTATAATTTTTTATATAAATATGATATATATTTATAGAGAAACATATATTTAATAAATAATAATTATAGAAAAAATTTATAAATGCGTGGCAGTTTTTTTTTCTGAGGCGGATCTCGGGTCCACTATAAAATAAATGGGCGGGTCTCGGGTTCACTAGAAAATAGATGGCCCGATCGCGGATCTCGGGTCTTTCCCATAGTAATAGATATAATAAACCAAAAAACTCCTAAAAATAACTCGTGCATCGCACGGTCTGAAACTAGTATTCTTAAATATGACTTGATATAATAAGGGAATTACTATTTACCGCCCCCTTTTTACTTGTTACCGCCCCCTAAAGGGCTGAAAAAAGACGTTTTTGCCCATATGTTATTTAAATAAATTTAAAAAAGTAAAATATAATAAAAAGTAAGAATTTGTATTTAAAATCCTTTACCACACAACACTTTTCAAATCACACATCCAAATCAGACAAAAAAATAGAGAATTTTCAAATCGCAATGGATCGACGACAAGTACAGGGAAAGGAAAAGGGGGTGCTCTCACGATTGGTAAGCAAATTTCGTAAAATTCATTCGTACATAGATTGATTGTCGAAAACGGGTCGGAATAGGCTGAAAGAACGGCGATCGAACGAAAACTACGCCGAATTTCGGCACGACCGAAGCATAATTTCGGTCGGCCAAGTCACGACCGAAATCTCGTTTCGGTCACGTTTCGGTCGTGACTTCTCAGGTTGCATGGTTGCCGTACGGTCCCGATCCAGCGGCGCAGCACCTGTGGATTCTTTTCGTGGGCTGGGTTAGATATCGCGACATCGTTGAGCCCTACGCACCCTCGAGAGTGTTGCGCCAGCAGGGGTACGTGTAGCTCATACCGCCGCCGATGAGTCCGCCACAGAAGGCGGTCATGCCAGCAGACCCGTCGAGGTATAAGGTACACTATTCTGCGGATGCAGCAAAGCATGCTTGGCGACAGTTCCCGTACGCGTACATCCTCAACCTCTCGTACATCAGTCGGACCGCCGCAGAGTACCTTGGTGAGACGTTGCAGGGTACATGGACTGGTATGAGCGGCATTCTCATCCTCGTCTGTTTTCGTCGGAGTCGGGATCCTCATCGGGGGCATACCCCCGCGCAGCCACGCTGACTACGTATGTAATTTAATCTTATGTGGATTTTTTATATTTATACGTTTATTCGCTATTTATATGTATTATTTCACTGTATAGTGGTACAGCTCGATGTACACCTTGACTAGCGAAATGCTAGCTAGGATGCATCTTCACGGCAGCTCATCTGAGTCGGAGTTCAAAGAGCGACTCGAGGACATCAACGACCGGTGGCGCCAGGCCCCTCGATGTGTTGTTAGTTCTATGTTTATTTTATGTATCGGGCAAATTTTATCGATGTTTGGATAATTTTTTTTTGCATATTCATTTCGTGTCAACATCCAGTCAAAAATTATAACACAAAAAAATACTAATACAAACGGAATTACAATAGACTATTCTCACGCATGAGGTGCATCCAGTGTTCGAATCTGTTCTGATATCTAAGTTCCCAACCGGCAAGTCGACGATCACGATACGTGAACCAATACGGATGCAAGACGTGCATAGGAAAGTCTGGACATAAATTCAGTCTAATATAATGTTGGTAATCGTCTCCAAGGTGCGCTATGACGATAGTTCGGTTCGGTCCACTAGCAGTCCGAACGGCACGCAGTGGCAGTATCGTCATAGAATGCATGTTGATAGTCGAACCATTGCCGTACCCATAGAGGATAACTACAGCGTTCCAAATTGTCGCCACAGCCCACAGATCGCACGGTGTCAACATCCAATGTTTGATAAGCAAAGCCCCATTCCCAGTGTATACGATCCAACTGCATTTTCAATGACTCACTGTAGTACAATGCCGAGTAACTATCCCAATGGGCCTCGATTTCGTTCGCGACGTTATTCGTTACGGTGACCCATTCATCCTCCTCATTGTAAATATGGGAGACGATAGCGCGAAATCCGCAGTTGCCGTCAGTGGAAGAAGTTGGATTCATTCGTCCTTACGATGACTGATGTTACGTGGTACTGCAAGCGGCTGTGGAAGAAGTTGGATTCACCTGTACAAAGCATTTTACCGGATTAGAGGTGCATCCATGTTTGTATGAATTTAGGAGTGAAAGATAGTAGTACCTGTCTCCATAGTAGATGTACGAGATCGCTTCGCAGACGAAGATGACGTACGGCCCTGACTGCTACGACCCTGGCTGCTACGACTGGTACTGTTGCGCCCTCCGTAGCGTCCCCCCTTGGGATTGCGTACTCCCAAGCACTTCGATCACGCTTCGTGGAGTTTCTTTTCTTTGGTCGACCTTTTACAGACGTCTTAACAACAGGCTCATTCCACTCTTGGACCTCGGGATAGAGATGTTCGTGAACTACTCGATGGAGGCCACGCATAACGGCGGGATCGCGGCCTTCCGCCTCACGCACGAGGTCGTATAAGTGCTCTTGATCAGAAATATCGAGAATTACTCCCTCGCCGATTGTGAGTGTCCTCCAGAAGTCGTGCAAGCATTGCCGAAACTGGGTAGTTGTTGTCCACGCATTGCTGAAGCTTTCAAGCACATGGGAGCTGGTGCGTACGTCGTACTACACATCCGCACGCGGAGTAAACCTCATCCGACAACTCTTTGGCCCGCCACAGCCCACTTCCCATTATCGATATTGCATGGTGTGAAACTCTGTATAATAACGTTAGGAATGGAAATCCTAACATCGGAATAGGTCGTTTCGACCTGGACTCCTCAAGTGTCTGCATGTCAACATTAAAAAATTATTAGATAAAGATTTCTGACACGTAATAATAATTAATTTTCCTTTCTGATGCGAATCAACTGGTTCTGAATCTGGTCGTGCACCTTCACCCATACGGTGTCAAGAGACCCAGTGGCCGAATTCAGCCATCCTTTCAGCTCGCTGTGAGCACTCTCCACACGACATGTAGTGGTGTTCCCGAAATGAAGCACATGGTTCGTCCAAGCTTTGGCGAACTTCTCCTTATGCACCAACCATGTCTCCTCAACATACTTAACGATATCTGAGTCGGCTACCCAACGCAGACGCATATCAGTCACTGCCTTCTCGTATTCGTCTTCCGTCGGAGCTTCCACGACTGCTTTCCAAGACTTGTGCGTGAAGTGAGCTGCGGTCTTTTTGCTCTTCCCCGCCAACCAAAAAACTTTGTTCTCCACATCTTTATAAATATGCCACGTGCACAGCAGATGGTGAGAATGCGGAAATACCATATGTACCGGTCGAACAAGGCCCAACTCACGATCAGTCACAATCGCCGACAGGTGGACACCTGGCCCTAGCATATCCCTGATAGACTGCAACATCCACCCGTAACTCTCCGTCTCGTCCTCCATGACGGAAAACCCACACAGAAAGTTGTGATTACAGGGAGTCATCCCTATAATCCCAACTAGACATCTTATATCTATTGGTCTTGTACGTAGAGTCAATCCTAATAAAATAAGGATACATCCTCACCAGTGCAAGTGACTCCGGGTTTGCAAGAAAGACATGTGTCAGCGCGTTAGTCTCCTCGTCTCTCAGCGCGTCAACAAAATATCCGGCCTCTGTCGCCTGGTGCATCAACTGGCATACCAAGTCTCGACCCTCAGAATATCCTTCTTCAAACGATCTCTGTTATTATATATATGTCGGATCGTCGTGTTATCTTCGCGTGTCGAGCCCTCATCGTTGAGAGGATATGAGCTGGTTTCGCTTGCGCAGCAGCCATTTCCTCTACGACCTTCTTTACCTGGCTGCTTAACCCACTCGTCTAGCGGTGTCCCTCGGGATACTGTATCAGAGGGTGATTGTGTATGGAATTCTCAGGTGGGCCCGTACGAATGTACCATTCCCTAGTAGCTCGATCCTGCTGGGCTATGACTACAAACGGACACCTGCACTTGTTAGACTTCGACCGCCTCTCCAATTCATTCCCCTTGCCTCTATAATGTTCTCCGCGAGAACATCTAATCAATTTTTTCGTATCGCATTTCTTATGCGACGAAATAATCACCTCGAAACCAAGAGCAATAGCGCGCCTTTCGCCCAGATGGCTTCCACGTCGGTCGGAAATCGTCCTCCTTCGCGGAAATGCTCACTGTACTTTATCCCGTCGCCCATGGAATCCTCCGGGATATGGACTTCCCTCTCCAAGTTTGAAAAAAAATTTCAGAGCCAAACTGGAATTTCGGCCACTTTAAGAGGCGACCGAACAACGATTTTGGCCCTATCTAAAGCGGCCGAACGATGATTTCAGCCGCCACTGTCCCGGCCGAACAACAATTTCGGCTCGGACAGCCGCGGCCGAACAACCGGCCACTTTAGACGAAGCCGAAATTTTTTTTCGGCCCCCACAAGGTACGACTGAAATTGTTGTTCGGTCGCCCCTTGTGTGGGCCGAAATTCTCCTTCGGATGAGCCGAATGTTTCGATCGAAATCGATCGATGTTCGAGAATTCACGTACATACGAATGAAATTTACGAGAATTTGCTTACCATCCGTGCCAATAGACCCTTTCTTTTGCCCCTTCCCTTTTCCAAAAAGACGACTCATTGCGATTTGAGTTTTTTTTTGTTATGTTTGACTCTGATTTAGATGTGTGACTGCGATAAATAAAGTGTTGTATGGAAAAGGACTTTAAATAGAAATTTATATTCAAAAGGGCAAAATCGTCTTTTTTCATCCCTTTAGGGGGCGGTGACTAGGAAAAAGGGGGCGGTGAATAGCAATCCAGTAAAAAATAGAGGACGTAAATCATTTGATTGTACGTAAAGTCCAAACCAACCCACTTACCAAAGTTAACTCTATGAATTAGCTAGCAGTAGTGAATATAGCAGTTGCCCCTCTATTAACTTCCACACCCTTACCCAACTTGTAGTACCAATGTATAGATCGTGGTACCATTTCGTGAGCACATGGACAATTTTGCCCCTCTACTAATTTCCACACCCTTTTCTTTCCTTACCCAAACTTGCAATACCAATATACGTATGTTTGTAGTACAAATCTATGGATGTTCGTGGTACCATTCCGTGAGCTACTGCAGTACCATACGTAGGTTACTTATCTTTTCCGTACCATGTGCTTAACTATCGCAACTCCTACCCTAAAATTGTATCACCAATATACATATATTTGTAGTACCAATATATAGATGTTCGTGGTACCGTATTGTATGCTAGTGTGGTACCAAGAGTAGGTTACTTGTTGTACCAATATTTATAGTAACCGTCACGACAAAAGAAAAATTCAAATGGCGTCGAAAAATTCCTTACCAAGACTTGAACAATATACGTATGTTTGTAGTATTAGTGTATCGATGTTCGTGGTGCTGTACCGTGGGCTAGTGTGGTACCATAGGTAGGCTACTTGTGCTGAGCACATGGAACAAAAAAAGATACAAGTAACCTACGTATGGTACCACACTAGCTCACAGTATGGTACCGCGAACGTCACATTGGTACTACAATCATACGTATATTGGTATTTCAAGTTTGGGTAAGGAATTTTCGACGTCGTCTGAATTATTTTTGGTCCGTGACCGTTGCCATAGATATTGGTACTACAAGTAACCTACTCATGGTACCACACTAGCTTACGATATGATACCACGAACATTTGTATATTGGTACTAAGATATATGTATGTTGATACTACAATTTAGGTAGGAGTTGCGATAGTTAAGCAACTGGTACGGAAAAGATACTACAAGTAACCTACATATGGTAACTGCACTAGCTCACGCAACGGTACCACGAACATCCATACATTGGTACTACAAACATACGTATAGTGGTACTGCAAATTTGGGTAAGGAAAGAGAAGGGTGTGGAAATTAGTAGAGGGGCAAAAATCGTCCATGGGCTCACGGGATGGTACGACGAACATCTATACATTGGTACTACAAGCATCCGTATATTGGTACTACAAGTTTGGGTAAGGGATCCGCGGATTTTGACAGATTTTTTGGTAATATTGTTATTTTTATAAGGCTAAAATTGTCCATTAGCTATATGATATAAAATTTTGAAATAGGGAGTTTGATGATAGAAAATGGGAAGGAGGGAGTTAGTTGATAGATATTTTGGGAAATGAGGATTTAGTTATAGATTGGCCTCACAAATACTAGTTAATCTCAAAATAAAACCACACCAAGATGAAATAATTCACAAACACTTGCACGTCTTCACACTCCAAAGGTTCCACACAGAACAGCATTATTTCCCAGCAAGCAAATAGACACACACAAACGCCCGGCCGGCAATAAAAGTAAAATATAAAAAAAAAACACGAAGCTCGCCGACCATCCATCACAGATTGAGCACACGACTCAACCGTTTTTCGAGCAAAGAAACGCCATTATTCTTCCCCGCCGCCGACCTCCTCCTGCGGCTGCTCTTCTTAATCTGAACAAGCTTATCATAAACACACCATGGAAAGCTAATAAAATGATCCCTCTTCATCCCCATGTTATAAAGCCCGTAATAGCCAGGATGATAAGTCACATGGTACCAAGCCGAGGCCATAGCGTAAGAATCTTCGCCGCCCCTCTTAAACCAAGACCTCGCCTCGTTCCTCAACGACCTAACCGCCACGCCTATGGCCTCGGCGTCCTTCCTCCTATCGAACGTCCTCGACATCTTCATTATCCCTCCGCTCAAAATCTCTGCCTCCGTCCTAATTCCGTAGTAGTCCATGAGATTTCCAAGCTTATAGTCGTACTCCGTCTTGTACTCAAACGCCTCGTCGAGGTACTCTTCGTACCCTTCCACCTCCATTTCTTCATCGTAGAACCTCCTCGCCATGTCAGCAGTGAACGCCCCACCGAGGGAAGAAGTCTGAGGCGAGATGTCCTTCACCTGTCTGAAGAGCTTTCCGATAACCCTAGTGGATACGTACGTGGGCTTGTCGGGCTTTTCCATGAAGTCGGGATACTCCCTCACGCGGAGGTGGGACGGGATTTCGGCGGGGACGCCGGTTTTGGGGAAGTCTACGGCGATGGAGAAAAGCCTAGCGAGCTCAAGGCACGGCTCGCTCATGGCCATCGACGGCTCCTTGTCGGCGAACGCGGTGTGCGCATTTGCGATGATTCCTAAGCTGTCGTTGACTATGTAGTTGGCGAAGTATTCGGTTACTTCGTCGACGGTGACGTCGTGGTCGAGCTCGACGGTTGGGGCGGGCCCGTAGCTCATGGGCGGGACCTGCTTTGTCGGGATGAGCTCGGGGTCCCAGCATACAAAGTATATGTCTCCGTCCAAATCGCTCCCCGAGCACTCGTTTGGGTGGGGCCTGAATTTTGTTGGGGGGGGGGGGGGGGGGGTGTGGGAAATATAAGAGATGTTGAATTGCATATAACTCGTATGTGGTTTGTTTATAGACTAAGCACCAAAGCCCGTGTCATTTGTGAAATAGCATAAAACGGCATCGTGGTTTATTTTACCATACGCTGATTGTACTTACACCCCTAATTGAGGAGTGGTAAACTTTAGAACATACTGGGGGGCAGGGCTAAGTTAAGACAATACTGGGGATACGGTGCTAGGTTTAAACAAGCACAAGGAGTTTCATGCAATAAAAAATGCATAGGGTAGTAACGTGCATTCCGGTAAATCCACGAGGTGGGGGTATAGCATAATTTACCCAAAGAATAAAAGGATGAAAGCTAAGTTGATTTGATTTGAAGTAAAAACGAAAAAGAAAAGTTTCTATACCTCCTTCCTTTGCTGGGGAAAACGATCGAGTCCACCATGTGATGCAACGCTTGTACGTGGACAGCTTGTAGGACGCGGACGTCGCCTGGGTGCAGACAAGGATTCTTAGCCACGACGACCTTTCCTCGAATGAGGTAATTAAACTCGTCGTCTTGCGTGTAAGAAATATTCCTATCTTCGTGGAAGGACCTTCGTGCGGCCGACGAATACTGAATGAAAACCTGCCCGTACTCAAGAATGCCTGTTTCGTCCAAACATCCCATCATCTGCTGGCCGTTGGGCACGAAGATACGGGCCTTGGTGCGCAAATCGAGCAATTTCGAGGCCCGAAATGTCTTCAGCATCATCGATAAGAAGGGCTCTTCGTCGGGCTTGTACCCACAGTTCAAAAGCTCCTTGAGAATGTAAGTGTTTTCGCCGGGCGACATCAGCGTAAGTGCCTCTTGGGCTTTCAAAGGATCGACGAGGATCTCATCCAACTGTGCCACTGCTTCCCTCTGTTTCTTTTCGAAGACAAAGTCTCGAACTCCGAGGGTAGACAATAGAGTGATGATCTGGCGATTTAGGAAACACGGCTGGTACTTTGTCCAAGCCAAGACGTCGAGCTTTGGGTTGTCCGACTGATACTTTAGCATGCTCGGCCTTAAGAACAGCTTCTTCGAAAAGTATGGATTCGTATCGACTGCAACCACTCCTTTGTATCCGCGAAACCTTATCTGAAACGCAGATGGGACAGAGCCTTTGATGCCGCACTTATCTGCAATTTTATCGGCGAAAGTCGCCGAAATCTTACCTATCCCATCGGAGAAGACGTATTTAGTTCCATTGGTTATGGACACAATGTCGGGAATCTGCTGCATCTCATGCTCGCCTACGGTTAGGGTTTCCTTCGAAGAACCGAAGGATTGGCCCAGCCTTGCTGCGTATTTGGCCACGTTTCTAATCGAGCGAAAATCGCCCATCCACCTTCTTATGCTGTTTGCGCTAATCCCGTCGATCGAAGCAAACATCCAAAGGGAATTTTCCCGCAGCTGACTCGAAGAAAACGCGAGGAATTCGAACTTCTTGTCGCCGATTTGAATCCCTTCTCGGAGTATCGAGAGAACCCTATCGTAGACCTTCGTTCTATTAATATCAGTGTCGACGGCCAAACGCGGAGCTAAATCGGTCGAGTACAGCTTTTCCCACTCTTCGTCCACGAAGGAAACGCGAATGAAGTTATCGACGTACTTTTTGAACTCGCGGAGAACTCTGTTCGAAACGTTTACTTCTGGCCCAGAGAAGTAGACTTTGCTCGGAGTGACTTGAACCCTATGGATGTACAGCAACCCTTCGTCCAAACGTATGGAAGGAGACTTTGGCTGTTCTTTCGAAGCAATGTACCTTTCGTACTGCCCGACAAGCCAATCCACGGGCTCGTAGTAGCATTCTTTTATGAAGTAAAGCTTCTCCAAAGCGTGTTCGATGTATTTCAGATCGATTTTTTGCGGGTCGACCAAATGAAAGAATCTCTTGTCTAGTTTCGGCCCGGGAATACAGCCCGTTTGGACCAAACCACACACCTTAAACAGAATCTTGTAAGGCAGTTGATGCCCGCGGGGAGGATGAACTATAGGGGCTAGAGAGAGGTTGTTGTTATAAGGAACGCCAGACTCCAAGTTTAGAGATTTATTGCTTTCTTGGTAGTAGACAAAATGGTCGCGAAAATCGGGAAGCTGAAGCCCATGGGGAAGAACGAGGCATATGCCCGAAGATTGCCCGATTAACATGTGAGTGAAGTCTGTCGTTCTTACCCACTGATCGTCCTGAGTTTCCATGTAGAAGGAGTAGATGGAGGAAACACAGTTGGTCGCCTTTCTGTATATTCGAGGGGCACAAAACAACTGAAAGAGAAGAAGAAAAACAAGAGTTAAAAGATTGTCTGAGACAGAGAAAGCTGAAATTGAAAAAAAAAATCAGTAACTAACCTGTATGAGAAGAATCTTAGGATTTTGAGAGTGCATCACAATCTGCCATATGCTTTCGTAGGAGAGCTGAAGCCTGTAATCGAAGTATTGATGGGAGAAGAGGAAGTGCATCTTCTTCATCCCATGTCCAAATTTCACAGTGACGTTCGAAGCCCTCCAAAGAACAGAAAAACTGTCGTCAGAAGTTTGGCAGCCAAGGCAAAGGGTTACAGTCTGAAGCTCGTGCAAGAAAGACTTTGGGTTTTGTATAATGTCCATGTCCGAGACAAAGGCCTTCAAGTAGGAAGTCCCAAAGTAGAGCTTAGCGAAGCCATTGGCCAAATCGACGATAAGTTGCGCGTATTTGCTGTCTGAGAATTGGACTTTGGCGTATGATCTCGGGCCCTTCTTCGATGGTTTGACTTCTATGGCTACTACGGTGCCTTTTCCCGTGCGTTGCTCCAAGAAGCTCTTTACCGTTTCGGCCGCCACGAGGCTTGGGAAGCCATAGAGTTGGATTGTCTTCTTCATCCGGCAAAGCACAAACTGCTGCGTTTTTACACCAACTGTGTTAGGGAAAGAATCGAAGCATTTTATTTAGGGATTCAAGGATGAGCAGCTAAATTGGACAGCATAAACACATGTTAGCTCGTTTTTTGTTGCGCTATTTCTGACGAATCCTATGATTTTAATGTGGTTCATGAGATAGCAAAGCATAGCATAACATAGCAGCTCGGTTTCAGCAATCAAGAAAGCCTCAAGGTACTTAGAATACATCCTATGTATTTATGCGGCAGCAATGGTAAGCGAATGAAGAAGTGGAAAGGTTCTTAAACCTAATGAACACCCAAGAGAATAGAGTAGTCACACCTAAAGAAGGATTTGACAATAAATAGATCTATCATATAAGCTCAAATGGTCACCGTCAAGAATCAATTTTTACACAACGATCAAAATCATCAGAACTCGCGAAAATACATAGTGAATGTCAGCAGCTATCCTAAAAAAAACAGAGAAAGAGAGAACGAGAGAGAAGAAAAAACCTTGCAAATCACGAAGAAAAAGCAGTAGACTGAGAAACTGTGACAAATACTTGCTCTTAAGCTTTCGTCAACAGTCAATCAGTGACTAACTTCGGAAGCACATAACTTTACCAGCAAACCCACTACGAGAAAATTCCACTTTATCCTCTCTGTGTTTCCCTTTCTCTTTTCCAACTTGATCGAGAAAGTGGAGTAGTGAAGACCTGATGACTGCGTAGAGTGGAGAGTCAATTATTTTACTCTAAACTCAAGGAGTTTGTCTCTTTTCTAAGCTCCACAGTGTAGAGTGGAAAATAAAAGCAAAGCAAATGATTCGCCATGATGATGAAAGTTGTATGACGTCAGTGGCCTTGCGTATGAACTAGGAGTGGGCATTCGGGTTACGGTTAGGGGTGACCAAAAATATTCGGAAACCGGATTCAGATCCGGTATTCGATTTTCAAAACCCGGAAAAATGGATATCGTGTTTTAAAAATCGGATCGGATATCCGATCAGATTTATTTCAAAATAAACCCAATCGGATACGGATAGTGATTTGTCTAAAATCCGGATATCCGTATCCGGTTTTATATTTAAAAAAAATAAAAAAAATAAAAAAAATAGTCGAAAAAGAAAAATGAAGGTCCAAAAAGGAAAAAAATTAATCAAGTAGAATATTTAAATTTACATTATTTCATAATTGCAAAAACTTTGTTAGAGAATTGAGATAAAATAAAACTTAAAAACATCGAGATGCAAGTAAGAAAATTAATGTGAATTTGTGGTATTGTGTTTATTATTTATTATGTAATTTTGAATCATAAATTTACATATTGTGTGAATTACTATGTGTAGAAATTCTTATACTAAAAATATTTTTTTTTATTGTGATATGATTTTGAATAGAAAATAATAAAAATATAAGAAAAATAAATTTAAAAACCGGATGCGGATATCCGGTAAAAGTATCCGAATAAACCGAATATCCGATTTTCGGATATCCGATTAAAACCGGTGCGGATACGGATACCGTTTTTCGATATCCGAAAATCCGGATATCCGGTTTTGCTCACCCCTAGTTCCGGTATTCGGGTTTTACCCGAACCCGATCGTGTTCGGGTAGTTCGGGTCGGGTAGTTCGAGTTATTTGTCGGGTATTGGGTACCCGACACCCGATAATTATTAATCGGATCGGGTATCGGGTAGTAATAATACCCGATCGGGTTATTCGGGTACCCGATATATTATTTTATAAAAAACTGTTAGTTTTGTACATAAACATTAAAAATATATAATTGCATATATCAATATCTAACTTGAATGATGTTAATGTTTTAAATAATATTTCGACTAATTTCTATTTTAATTGTATAATTAACAAGTGATATTTATATCAATGCATATATAAATATTTAAAAATATATTCTCAAAATTTTATAAATAAACATATAAAGATATGTGTATATTATTGAAAACAAAATATCCAAATATTATAAGTGATATTAATACAAAATATCCAAATATTATAAGTGATATTAATATATAACATGGATATTTTGGTTTGTATTGAATTATAATATTTCTAGTCATATTCAATTAAAAATCGGGTACCCGACTACCCGACGTCGGGTACCCGAACCGGATATATATACCCGACAAGCGGGTACCCGCCGTAAATCGGGTCGGTTTCGGATAGTGAAAATCTTAATCCGAATCCGAACTACCCGAACCCGAATTACCCGATACCCGACTACCCGATCCGATGCCCACCCCTAGGATGAACGATTTATGCAAACAACTCTAGTTTTAGATCCAAAGGAGGTTTGAATAACCTTGCGTATGAATGATTTATGGATGATGAAAGCTCAAATGATTTGAAAGGGTTTGTGGCTCTTGATTGCCTTCCAAGACTAATTGATTAACCTAATAATTTAAGCCTATTTCCTTGCGCTTATCCTAATCCAATCCATAAACGAAATGCATCTTTATATATAGATAGATGTATACGACGTATCGTACGAATGTAATAGCTATAAATATATTCTACGAATGGAGTTAATAAATCTCTCTAATAACACGTCTCGATAAGCTCAATGCATCTGTCGTAAATGTGAATGTGAATTGATGCCATGCCAACACACGTAATAATCAAAACCACACAAGATCTTACGAGTATGTGTAACTTATTACAATCATCTCTCAAAATAATTTAATTATATGGGGCCTAAAAATAGTCAGGAACCTAATAATTTCCAAAAATCATAAACAAAACAAAAAATAAGGGATCTTTAAAATAAGTACCTAGTTGGATAAAAACTTATAATTAGTACCCTGTCAGGATTTTTTATATTTAGGTACCTAACAGAATAAATGTTTTGCACATAGGTACCCGATCCCCCAAAGTACACCATACAACACATTTGGGTAGGGTGAGCGAAACCGAATATCCGGATTTTCGGATATGCGAAATTTGGATATCCGGATTTTCGGATATCGAAAAATGATATCCGTATCCGGTCCGGTTTTAAACGGATATCCGAAAATAGGATATCCGCTTTATTCGGTTATTTAAACCGGATATCTGCATCCGGTTTTCAATTTTATTCTTCTTATATTTTTTTATTATTTTCTTTGAAAATTGTTTTTTTATTTCTTATCAACAAAAAAAATATATTTTTTCATATAAGAATTTCTACACATAATTCACACAATATGCGAATTTATGATTCAAAATTACATAAAAAAATAATAAACACAGTACCACAAATTGACTTTAATTTTTTAACTTGCATCTCGATGTGTTTATCTTTTTTTTTTATTTCAATCTCTAACAAAGTTTTTTGCAATAATAAAAGAATATAAATTTAAATATTCTACTTTGAGGATTTTATTTTCCTTTTTGGACCTTCATTTTTTGTTCCCGCAATTTTTTTTTATTTTTATTATTATTTTAAATAAAAAATCGGATACCGGATATCCGGATTTTAGAAAATCACTATCCGTATCCGATCCGGTTTAGTTTAAAATAAATCGGATCAGATATCCGATCCGATTTTTAAAACTGGATATCCGTTTTTTCGGGTTTTGAAAATCGGATACCCGATCGGAATCCGGTTTTCGGATATTTTTGCTCAGCCCTACATTTGGGTCCCCTATATCAACACATTTGGGTACCCTATATAACAGAAAATGGTACAACGTATGCTATATTTAGGTACGTCTATGTAACACACAGTATTGCCTTAGGTACGACGTATGCTATATTTAGGTACCCTATATCAACGTGTTATGATACGCAATATGTTGGATTTTGTTAAGATAAATGGGCTTTGGGCCCAAATGGGTAGTAACCCATTAATAAAATCAATTTCGGTATTTATTAAATGGAGAAGCCATCGAATGTCGAAACGAGAAATCGTTGAAAGATTACGAATCTATGTTTCACGGGAATCTAACGAATATTAATAAGCTCAAAACCGAATTCGGGTGAATGAGAAATTAATTTTCGAAGTTGGCCCAATAATGAATAAAATGGTTGATAGTGTTTAAGTGTGGGATTTTTGTGTCCCACATTGGTTAGACACAAAGAAAAACTTCACTATAAATATAGAAACCCATGTGGTTTGTTCAAAAGGGCTTGCCATGTGGGTGTGCTTATATGGGCTTAAGTGGGCTTAGTGGGCTTGAGAAGCTCAAGTGAGTTTTGGCCCAAATAATAGCTCGGGTGCGAGTCGGTGCCTCGCACCGACGAGCACCGAGCACCGAGCCCGACCCGTGCCCGTGGCCGAGGCCGAGGCCGAGCCGTGCCGTGCCGTGCCAAAGTGCGCAAAGGCCGAGGAGCATTAAGGAGCTTACTTAAATTTTTCCTCCGGTGGGCGGCGACGGTGACGGTGCCGGTGACGTGGTAGTCGAGGTGAAGATGATTGAGGTCATGATCCATTGGATCAATGGGCTGTAGTGGGCCGTTGGAATGATCCGGCCCAACTCAAGGAGCTGTCGGTCGGCCCAACAAGAGGTGTCGGTTGAGCCGCCGGTGGGGCAGGTAGGAGAATCGGGCCGCCGCCGGTGGGACATGCTGACGATTCGGGCTGTCGGCCCGAGAATCGGGCCGATAAATAAACCGATAGTCCAGAAGTTTCGAAATGTCTCCTTTCGATCCCAGGATAATTACAACAATAGTCCAGCAAGTTCTTGAAATTGCGAATAAGTCCTTGCGTGGAAAAGTCTATAAGTAGACCCCTTCTGAATTGGAAATTTACTTACTTTTCAACCCACACAAATTATATCATTCACTCCCAACTCCCTAAAATCCCGAAGCAAGAAAAACTAGAGTTTCGAGTACGATTCATCGTAAAACTCTAGTCGTTGTGCTGCAATTACGAGTTATGAAAATGTCGTTGTATCTTGGGGACGATCGTTGATAACCGAAAGCACAGAATATCGGGGCGATTTCGTCTTACGGATAGTGTGTCTAACACACGCCTCGACTACGTCTATGGTCATGGATAGTCTTCATCAACTCCAGGCCTATTTATTCTTCATGTTGTGTAGCGACCCTACTTTTCTAATTAAATTGTTCGACGGATTTCTGCAACGAAAGCCACGGAAGGCCCATTTTACGAAAAACTTTTTAAATAAAAGATTTACATATCATAAAACAGTGTTTTACAAAAGTCAGTATATTCATGGGCCGAAGCCCCAAAAATCAAAAAATGTCTAGAGCCGCTCCACAGGTCGCATCCATGTACCGCTCTCGCCCTCAAAAGCCCATGGAGCCACCGCCGCCAGTCGCTAGCCTAGTCCCGACGTTCGCCGACGTCGGACTCATCGTTACCTACAACACATAAAGGCCTGAGCGATTTGCTCAGTAGGTGAATTCTTGCATATGCACCGTGCGCTCAGTCCCCATCCCAATATCTCACAATCATGGAATAAATGCAATGCACGCTCATTTTCTCACAGTCCTACACATTAGGGCCCTAGGTTAGACTCGGCACCTCGCGCGCAAATCGTATCATATCACCGACGGTTTTGCACCTCGGGTTGCGCTACCACGCTCTCCCCGAGTAGACAGGTCGTTCATGCCTGTCTGCCGTCCCTGAGCTAACGTAACCAGCGGTTTGCACCTCGGACTGCTCACATCCGAGTAGACAGGTCGTTCACGCCTGTCTCCCGCACCTGAGCAAATATCTGGCGGTTTGCACCTCGGGTTGCTCACACCCGAGTAGACAAATCGATCACGTCTGTCTCCCGCTCTGGAGCTAACAATAAGTTGTTTGCGCCCCGGGTCGCTCACACCCGTGTAGACAGGTCGTTCACGCCTGTCTCCCACCGGTGCCCTATGAGTCTAACCCTATCCTCACGATCGTCTCGTTCTACCCCGCACACCCTGTCCCCGTAGGGTACGTGTAACCACCCATGTGGTCACCCTCTCCTCCAAAATGCTATGACGTGTCGTGATATGTAATGCCATCATATAAATCGCACAATAATTAAAATCACATAGTATATATAAATCACATAATAATTAAAACCAAATAGAATATCAATAAGGTTTTTTTTCCAAAGCCGTCTAACTCCATCGCTTAAATAGGCCAAGAGTAAGAAAAGAATTTGGGCCTAAGTTTCACGTTAAAGCCCAACTAAAGTTTAAGCTAAGTCCAAATAGGTCAACAGCTCGGTCTCCAACAGCAATTCGCGTACTCAATTTGCCCGATTTAAGAATTCGCACGACTCATAGCCATTCGCTCGACTTCAGATTTATGGATTTCGCCCGATTTCCGAAGGAGCTTGGCGATTTCCCAGCTGCTCGACACGTGTTATAGTAGGAAATTTGCCCGAATTTTTCTCCAACATGTCTCGCCCGATTTCCGCAATGCTCAAGTAACGTCGCCCGATTTGAGAGGATGGGAAGTCGCCCGATTTGGAGGTTCTCGGCGATTTCAGCTTTCGCCCGATTTGGGTCTTCGAATGGAATCGCCCGACTTGGGTCCTCGGCTGGAATCGCCCGATTTGGGGCATTGACTGGAATCGCCCGATTTCTGGGCATTGGCTGGAATCGCCCGATTTCTGGGCATTGGCTGGAATCGCCCGATTTCGGCATTTGGTTGGAATCGCACAAATGGGTATCAACTGGGAATCGTCCGATTTTGAAACAATAGAAGCTAGGAGTCCTTTTTCTAATCCTACCCGTTTATGGGGACTGCTCAACAGTACGTGGTTTAGGAATTTACTTTGATGTGTATTACTTACGCGATTTGTCAGCCTTAACGATTTCACTCGATTTCCTCTCGTAACCCTCTCAACTAAAAACTGTTAACAATTTACCTTAACACAATTCATCTACCGAAATAATTCAAGCACCCCTAAGTTAACCCCTAAACATACAAGCATGAATATTCATCCAAAGACCCCTATATTGGGTTCGAAGTTTAACACATACCATCAAATAATTAACAAACATAACATCTCGTAGACCAAAGTTCATAAATTTCGAATTTTGGATAACCAACCTCCCAATTTCGAAACTTTTGAACTTATTCATGTGTTGTAGGTGAAGAAATCCACCTACCTCACTTCCTTAAGCTTGATGGAACGATTTGGGTGTGATGAACCTTTGCCAAAAATTTCTTGTCTCTTGTCATCGTTCCTTGCTCCTTCTTCCTTGGTTTCTTTCTATCGATGCTCTCTCTCTCCCTTTGTTTCTCTTTTTGACCAATAGGAATTGTTTTAGTCCAATTTAAAATTGAGGGGTATGGCTCTCACGTTGGTCTCCCTTGTTTTAGGGAAGATATTATTCCTCAAGTTTTTCTTGGGCCAATGTGAGGAAGTTCCATTTGGGCCTTGGAATATTTTATATTCCTTGTATAATTATTTGGATCATCCTTTTATTATTTAGCTCCCCTTCATGGGTTCTAATGAAATTTTGGGAATATTATTTATTGAATTCTACTATATTGTGCCCAAAATATTGGCTCATTTATTGTTTGGGCCGAATCTCTCACTCGGTTTCCGATCCGCTCGAGCAATTAATTTTATTAATTCCGGACTTGTACAAAATTAATTACATCGTTATCCCGTGTTAAATTTACGGGTGTTACATCCTCCCCCCTTATAGAAATTTCGTCCCCGAAATTTAGATTGTCTGGAATAACTCGGGGTATCGATTCTTCATGTCGTCTTCTCGTTCCCACGTGGCTTCTTCGACCGATTGGTTTCGCCACAGCACTTTAACTAACGGAATATTTTTATTCCGAAGTCGTTTCTTTTCTCGCATTAAGATCTCCACTGGTTGTTCTTCGTAACTCAAGTCTGGTTTCAGGCGTTGGTGGAGTCCTTCATTTTCCAACACGTGCTCCGGGTCCGCCACGTATTTTCGTAGTGTTGACACGTGGAAAACGTAGTGAACTTTTTCCAAGGATGTAGGTAGCTCTAGTTGATACGCAACTTCACCGACTCTCTTCAGGATCTTGAAAGGCCCTATATATCTTGGACTCAACTTCCCTTTCCGTCCAAACCTCTTTACACCCTTCATGGGTGATATCTTCAGAAAAACCCAGTCGTCTTCCGCAAATTCCAGCGGTCTGCGTCTCTTATCGGCATAGCTCTTCTGACGGCTTTGCGCCGTTTGCATTCTCTCTCGGATTTTCGCAACTGCTTCCGTCATTTCTCTAACCATTTCAAGGCCTAACAATGTTTTCTTGCCTATGTCGTCCCAATGGGCTGGGGATCGACACTTACGTCCGTATAGTGCTTCATATGGGGCCATCTCGATAGTAGCTTGGTAGCTATTGTTGTAGGCGAATTCGACTAATGGGAGGTACTTGCTCCAATTTCCTTTAAAGTCCAGCACACAAGCTCGTAGCATGTCCTCGAGTGTCTGGATCGTTCGCTCCGATTGTCCATCTGTTTGGGGGTGATAGGCTGTGCTAAATGACAATTTTGTCCCCATAGCCTTCTGTAGGCTCGTCCAGAATTTGGACAAAAATCTCGGATCCCGATCCGAAACTATCGAAATCGGGATTCCATGGAGTCGAACTATTTCCTGGATATAGAGTTCGGCAAACCTCTCCATGGTAAATGTTGCACTAATCGGTAGGAAATGGGCAGACTTCGTCAATCGATCTACGATTACCCAGATGGCGTCATGGCCTTTTGTGGTCTTCGGAAGGCCGGTTACGAAGTCCATCGTAACGTGGTCCCATTTCCACTCGGGGGTTGTTAACGGTTGCAACATTCCCGCTGGCCGTTGATGTTCTGCCTTTATACGTTGGCAAGTTAAACACCGACTCACGAACTCGGCAATATCTTTCTTCATTCCCGGCCACCAATAATTGTTTCGTAAGTCCAAATACATCTTCGTTGCCCCAGGGTGCACCGAGTAAGGGGTCGCGTGTGCTTCAGTCAAAATATTTCGACGGGTTTCTTCATCCCTAGGTACGTATAATCGACCTTGGTATGTCAACCCTCCGTCTTCTCGAACTTTGAAATCTGACGGAATATCCTCGTTTTGTTCCCTTCGGATTTTCAGGTATAGTTCGTCTTTCTTCTGAGCTTCGATGATTTGGTCCAGCAGCGTTGTTTGAGGGTTAACGCTGCCATCCTTGTTTCGACTTCCCCGGGGTTGAGTACTTCTACTCCGAGTTGGTTCAACTCCGCATTTACGGTTTTACGACTCAAAGCGTCTGCTACTTCGTTGTCTTTGCCCGGGTGATAGCTGATTATGCAATCGTAGTCCTTCACCAGTTCGAGCCATCGCCGTTGTCTCATATTTAGTTCTTTCTGGGTGAAGAAATACTTCAGACTCTTGTGGTCTGTGTAGATCTCGCACCTCTCTCCGTTGAGGTAGTGTCGCCATATCTTGAGAGCGAACACCACCGCAGCAATATCCAAATCGTGTGTGGGATAGTTTTTCTCATACTCCTTTAGCTGCCTGGACGCGTAGGCAATAACCTTTCCATCCTGCATGAGCACACACCCCAAACCGTTCTTAGAAGCATCGCTGTAGACCGAGAACCCTCCGTTTCCTGACGGTATTGTTAGAACCGGAGCGGTCGTCAGTCTCTTCTTCAGCTCCTGAAAGCTCTGCTCACACGAGTCTGTCCATTTGAACGAGGCGTTCTTTTTAGTCAGGTTGGTGAGTGTTGAGGCGATGCTGGAAAAATCCCTGATGAATTTTCGGTAATATCCAGCGAGTCCGAGAAAACTCCGTACCTCCGTAGGAGTGGTTGGCCGTGGCCAGTTCTCTATTGCTTCAACTTTGTTGGGGTCCACCGAAATCCCGTCCCCGGAAATGATGTGACCCAGAAACGCCACTTGTTCTAGCCAAAACTCACACTTTTTGAATTTCGCAAACAACTGCTTCTCCCGTAGAATCTCGAGGACCGTTCTCAGATGTTCTTCGTGTTTCTCTTTCGTCTTAGAGTATATGAGAATGTCGTCTATAAAGACAATGACGAACTGATCCAAGAATTTATTGAAAACTCTATTCATCAAATCCATGAAGGCGGCTGGTGCATTCGTCAGTCCGAATGGCATGACTAAGAATTCGTAATGCCCGTACCTGGTGCTGAACGCTGTCTTCGGGACGTCCTCCTTACGGATTTTAAGTTGGTGGTATCCGGAACGCAGATCGATCTTTGAGAATGCTGTTGCCCCTTGCAGTTGATCAAACAGGTCATCGATCCTAGGCAACGGATATTTGTTCTTAATCTTGATCTTGTTTAGTTCACGATAGTCGATGCATAGTCTCATCGATCCGTCCTTCTTCCTTACAAACAGCACCGGTGCTCCCCAGGTTGAGAAACTTGGTTGAATGTTTCTCCAGCAATTCCTCTAACTATTCCTTCAGCTCCCGCAATTCGTTTGGCGCTAACCTATACGGGGCTTTAGAAATTGGGGCCGCCCCCGGCACTAGGTCGATTGTAAATTCAATATCTCGATCGGGTGGTAAACCCAGGAGGTCGTCGGGGAACACATCTCTGTATTCGTTGACGATTGGGACTTCTTCGAGTTTCGGCGGGGACGACTCCTCGACTTTTACTGCGAACGCAAAGAAGGCCTCGCAGCCCGAGTTTAGAAGTCGTTGAGCCTTTAGAGCAGTTATCTGGGCGACCCTATTGCTACCCGATTTCCCCGAGAACACAAATTCGTCTCCTTCCGGTAATAAGAATCTCACTAGTTTCCTAGAACAATCGATCATGGCCCCGTACTTTGAGAGCCAGTCCATTCCGAATATCACGTCATAGTCATTCATCGGAATCACGATTAGGTCGGCTCTAAGATCTCTTCCTTCTATTATTACTAGACAGTTCTCTACTATCAGGTTGGTCCTAGTTGGGTCTCCGTGAGGTAGAGTTACCACAAAATTACATCGGGAGTGGGTGGGATGTATTCCCACCCTAGTTACGTAATTGGCTGACACAAAAGAGTGTGTGGCACCGGAGTCGATCAGAACAGAGGTGGGCACGTGAAAATTTTTAAGCGTACCCGTAACGACTGCTGGATTTGCTTCCGCCTCCTCGTTGGTTAACGTGAAGACCTGCGCCGGTACTGGTGGAGGTCGGAGGAGTGGTTGATTTGGGACTTGGGGCACATTCTCCTGGCAAGTCCTCGCATAATGCCCCATTTTTCCACAGCGGAAACATTGTAAATAGGGGTTAGGCCCCGCTCCCAAGCATGCTCCGTAGTGGTAGCGCCCACATTGCTGACATTGAGGCGCGGCATTTGGGGGTCGGTTTGGATTGTATCCCGGCCCCTGATCTGGCCTTGGCCGCCAATTTTGCTGGTTCGGCCGGTTCCCTCGGTTGTTTAGGCCTTTGCCAAAGAATTGGCGTTTCTGAACTCCTCCCCTTGTTGTCCCTCGACTCTCCTCTTCGCCTCCTGCGCCTTCGAGATCTTAGCCTCTGCCTGCTCGGCTAGGATTGCTCGCTCGGCAATACGAGCATAGGTCTTCCCCTCAGTGTCGTACATGCTTACGTTCCGAAAGATCTCGGGTTTTAGACCTTCGAGGAACCTCTCGATCTTCAATTCATCAGTAGCCACCATATGTGGCGCGAACCTTGACAAGTGCTCAAACTTGCAGATGTACTCCGCCACCGACATCCCTCCTTGCTTGAGGTTGATAAATTCGTTCATCTTCTGCGCTCGATCCGGGGCAGTGAAGTATTTTCCCCGGAATAAGGTCTTGAACCTCTCCCAAGTCATGGTAGCAGGATCTTCGAGCACTTGGACAGTATCCCACCAGTAACCCGCATTCCCACGTAGCATAAAAGCGGCGCTAATCACTTTCTCAGCCTCGGGCAGGTGGCTGATGCGGAACATACTCTCTATCGTCCTAAGCCAGTCCTCCGCCAGGGTAGGATCGACCGCTTCCTCGAATGTCGGGGGGTTTAACCTTCGGAATCTTTCCCCGGTAACTCCTACATGCTCGACCACTGGGGATGTATGGCGTTTGACGAGCTCTGTCGATGGATGGGTTCGTTAATTTGATCCGACTGTCGTCGGATTAGTTCGGTCAGTTGGGAGATGGTTGAACGATCGTCGTTTGGTGTGGATTCTAATCCCTCCCCATGACTAGACTCGCCAAACTCCCTACGCGTTCTCGGCATCTTCAACTAGATAATATAACGGGCAAGTATTAGTCACTTAGTTCCTACCAAGCGTTAGAACTTACAGGCGAGGCTGGTTCTCCAGGCTTTTGAGCGGCGGTACATGGACAGTCTTCAGAATCTAGAGCCGAAGCTCTGATACCACCTGTAACGACCCTACTTTTCTAATTAAATTGTTCGACGGATTTCTGCAACGAAAGCCACGGAAGGCCCATTTTACGAAAAACTTTTTAAATAAAAGATTTACATATAATAAAACAGCGTTTTACAAACGTCAGTATTTACATGGGCCGAAGCCCCAAAAATCAAAAAATGTCTAGAGGCGCGCACTTTGCACTTTGAGGCGTGCCAAAGTGCGCAATGGGCGCTTTGAGGCGCGCACTTTGCACTTTGCACTTTGCACTTTGCACGCCGCATCGGAGCGAGGAGCATTGAGGAGGTTACTTAGATTTTTCCTCCGGTGGGCGGCGACGGTGACGGTGCCGGTAACGTGGTAATCGAGGTGAAGATGATTGAGGTCATGATCCATTGGATCAATGTGCTGTAGTGATCCATCGGCACTGATGCCGTCATGGTAAATCCATGCCATAGTGGATGGCCTTGAAGGATAGACACGATAATGTCGTCTGCAAACCGAAAGGTGGCCAGGTCCAATTGGAAGTTCGTGTCGTGGACATTGAGGTATAAGGACTTCTCGTATATGTGATTATATGTTGGATAGAGATCCATCTGAAAAAATAAAACAAATCATTAGTTCATAATATTTGATATTAGTCGAGAATGAATTTAATTTTATCAAACTATAATATTGTATCAAGTCATGACATGTTTGATGAATTTTGAATTGAAATCGTATGATATGCATATAAGAATCTCGATTTTAAAAAATGTAATGGCATGATGGTAATTTCGAGTTAAACACCTAACGCGTGAAAATAGTTTGAAAATTTTCTAAGTGTTTAATCGCGAGTAATGTCATTGTGAAATTTTTCGCTCGATAAAATTGGTTTTAAAATTGATTTCCTATGCATTGATTTCAAATGTAATGACTCAGTTTATTTTTTTCGATCGAGAAAATTCGCTAATGTTCGCTACAGAGTAAAAGACTTAGAGAAAAATTTTCTAAGTGTTTGAAGTTGAAATCGAGACTGTGGTCGATCAATTTTACGATCGAGAAAAAATCCGTGTAAATTTACGATCAAGAAATTATTTCCCAGGTAATTTTACAATCGAGAAATTTTCCTCGATTGAATAAAATTTTCGATTTGAAATTTGTCGAGCGGTTTGTGATTTTCGATTGTATGTAAAAAAAAATTTTCGCTGCGATATATTTCTATCGAGAAATTAGTTAACGAAAGACTAAGTCAACTGTCGAAAAATTTTCAATCAATTAAGTCCTAAGCGGCGAATTTTACGATCGAAAAATTAAGCGTTGAAAAATTAATTTTTTTCGCTGCTAAATTTTTACGACCAAAATCCAATTAACACGAAAATCCTATTTTGCGATAGTAAGTTTTGCGCTCGATAAAGTTTGCATCTAATTGTCTATTAAGTGCTTAAGTTTTTCGCTCACAGAAAATCCTAATTAGATTTCTGGATGGTAAGTAATTTTTCGATCAAAATCATCTATCTTAACGACTAAGTCAAATTTTTATCGATCGAGAACTAATTTGACACAACAGTATCTCAATTGAATCAGAATTCAATTAAGATTGTTTGCATTGACAAAGTTTTTCGATACCTTTAAACATTCAAAAACCCAGTTTTATTGAAACTCAAATCTCAGTCAAAGATACGGATTTTCCGAAGATTTATACTACCAGATTCATCAAGAACATCGAAATTATATTAAGTGCAGGCATTAATCTCAGATAACACTCATAATCAAGGTTAAATCACTATAAAACAGTATACGATTTCTCAGTTTTGAAGAACAGACGGAAATCTAAACTTAAACATGCGAAAAACTTCAAAATGCAGATGTTAACGACGTTAAATCACACGCAACTATCAACAGATTCTCATTTCTACCTTAAACAGACAATTTTGAGTTGAAAATGAAAGGATCTGTGAGTGATTTGAACTGTCTGTTGAATTTTTATGATCCAGAGAAGTTTTTGTGATTTAGGGTTGCGTGAGAAAAAGTTTTTCGACTGACACAAAGATGAACTTTTATTTACTCGCTGTAATTCAATGTTGGGTTTCCGATTTGACGTTTTGCGATTAAATGGGGCAGGCCCATTACTATTTGCGCTCGAGAAATTTTCGATTCGAAAATTGATCTTCAATTCAATTTTCTCGATCGCAAATTTTCGCGGTTAATCAACAATTGTTCCCAACACTGTCTTACGATCGAGAAACTTAAGATCGCAAATTCAGATTCTCGATAGTGAGTACTTCTAAACTTTTCAGATTGACCCCTGTTTCAAATAAAATCACATTGTAATGCTCCCCCTGAGCATTCGAAATAAATGCAATTAACTCCCTGTATTTTCAGTGTAACGTCTAGCTTCCCTGGTAGAGATTAAAAAATCTGTACCACTTAGAAAGAAAAACGTTAGAAATGGAGTTAATTTGGTCTGTGACTAGTGCCTTTCCTTGCAGTGTCGACGTCTCACTCCTTAATTTTGTTTGAAGGAATCTGAAACGCTTAGAGAAAAACGTCAAGAATATTTGGAGCTAATGCACTATTTTTATATTTGCTCCCCCTCAAATAATGCGCAAAAATTGACAAAATATGCAAGCATATGAAATCAATTCAATTCACGAGCATATAACACACAATTTTGCCTAGTAAGCACATATACATGGTCCCCGAAAACATGTACTAGAGGTATTGTGTGAGGGTAAGAGCAATGAAAAAAAATTTATTGCATTTAAACAATTCAGTACCAATGCAATTGAAAATTACATTTAGAATGTGCGAGAATAAAATAAATTCGCATTTAGTCAATTCAACGCATATGAAATATAACATTTCATGTCAAAAATGTGCGATTTTTTTTTGCATGTTACTATTATTATAGTATGGGTCAGTTTATTTTGCTTTGATCAATCGTCATACCTAAAATTTTACGAGACATTTGAAAGAAGAAAATGCCGTCAAGTCATGTCGTCAAACTAAAGTCCTAAGTTCATAGACTTGTCCATTTCGACAACTCACTAGGTTCGCTCTAGCACTCAGTTATTTTTAACTTGGGATTTTTACATTTATATCACTCAAGTCAACACAAGCAATTTTAGGTCAATTTACCTGTGATCGAGGCATTTTTAATCATTTCACCAAGCGAGAGACCGTCGATTGGAATCAAAGGATTGTAGGGGTTTTAGTTTGGCTAGGACTTAGAAGGGAAGGAATTTAGAGGAAAGTGAGCTTATTTCTTCGTCATCTTCCATTTCTACGTTCGGCTCCTTTTGTTTTTTGGCGTCTTCTTTTTTCTTTTTTTTTTCTCCCTTTTTTTCTTCTAAGAATTATCCCTTTTTATGCTATGCTCAAACTGAAGCTCCGCTTCTCCACGAGGCTATAGGAGATTATCGTAGGCGAAGTTCATCTTGTTGATTCTCGGGCCGATACCGTGCTCCTCTTCTCTTAATCCCTAGAGAGGTTTCAGAGATTATCTATTTGGAAAAGTTCACGGTTGGAATTCGTACCCGAGGCTGCGCTCCTCTTCTCGTTTCCTGATATAAGACCGGATTATCGTTGGAGAAATTCACTTCATGGTGCTCCTCTTTCCAGTCGTTCTGACGAGCGTACGAGATTATTGCTGGAGAAGTTCACAGCAGGATCCATGCCACCTTCTAAGAGATAGTCGGAAGGCAGGTTCCTTTGGTCTGATTTTTGCACGTTGAGCAATGCCTTCTTTTGTTATCATCCTCCTTATTTTCTCCCCCTCCTTTTTTTCGTTTGAATAACCATCGAAGAGTATAGAATACGGTTGAAGGCTGGGAATGGGATGCAAAGGAATAAAAGGACTTCGGAGAAGGCTCATATTGGATGACTAAGGGCTAATGAGTAAGAGGAAAAAAATTTTATAAGGCCGATTGAGGAATAACCTAAGCGCCCTTATCATTTTCCTAACGATCTGAGGCAAGGTGAGTATGAAGCCAAGTATCACTAGTTAAGACAAGCAATTGATGTGTGACTCACTCGAGAAATAGATCCAAGGAAAGAAATGAACAAGGCTTGAGACCTCACGTATGTATAGTGACTTTGTGTCTAGTGGAGCAATCCTAATGACCTTTAGACACAAGAATGCGACTTAGACTGACAAAAGTAAGCAATTAAATCGATCGCATGTCGGGGTAAAATTCTAAGACTTTAGATCAAAGTATCCTAAATCATTTCTTCATCCCCCTATATTATAGGTATATGTATAGTATTTTTGTATGTATTAAAATTTTATTTAGTTATTAAATTCACGCAAGATAAAGCATATAAGCAAAGAAAACACATAGCATATAACATTTTGTAGGACATAAGATCTGGTAAAGCACGTATTACGGAAGATTCAACATGCCTAATTTTCCGACAAGGAATTGAAATCGTTTTCATCCAATGCCTTGGTGAAAATGTCAGCTACATGATCTTTGATAAAATGATATCTAATGTTGTTAGGAAATATTTTGTAGTGTTCAATTTCATTGTATTATCTTTGTTGATTTGCTTTATTAAACTTTGGGCTAGTTCTTAGTTGGGTTAGTTCTTAGTTATTCATGTAATGGGCCTTCACAAGAGGCCCACCTATTATATACCAACTTGTGGTATAAATAGGAAAACCCTAGCACATAGTGCAAGGGCTTGTGTGTGTAGAGAAAATAAACATATGTTAGAGTGAGAGAGCCTCCTCAAGAACACCATCAAGCCCCACGCTCGTTCTCGATTCCGATCTATTAGGCGTGTTCAAGAACACCACCAAGCCCCACCAAGCCTCCTCAAGAACACCACCAACGACGAGATGATCGCACTCCTCTATCATATCTCACCATAACCCGGACCTCGCCCATAGGTACAGGAGACGACTCGTTCGTTTCCCGAGTAGAAGTCGCGGCATCTGGTCCAACCGCGCAATTAACCCCCCCCAACCACTCCGCTATCCTTTCGCAGATAGCTGTTTCATTCGCACAAGAGGAACCACGTTAGCCATCACCGCCCCACTTGGAGACGGTTGATGTTGAACATGTAGTGCCCCGCCTCTCACTGCACTTCCACTCACATAGAGTCTAGTGTCCTCACCCACCGAAATTTTCCACTTTCTAGGACACAAACACTATTTACGCACCGTAGGTTCTTCGTGAACTTGCACGAACGCTTGATGACGTCCTTGTGACCGAGAGCGGAAGACCCAAGACAGCCTCACCACAACTGTCGATGGGCCACGGATACGAGCTTGTCTCATCGTCCATGCGAACGGAAAGCCTTTGTGGCTCTCCGGTTCTTTCTGACCTGTGCAAACAGGCGGCACATCGGACACATGTCTCGATGTTGTGACGACGGAGCGTCTTTGTGACCCCCGTCTGGTTAGTTACCCCGTTCGTGATGGAGCCCCGACTCATAGCAATCAGCGAGGAACTTACACATTCCACGCCGCTCTCAATGAGGATCTATGAAGGAAAAGGTCCCATCACCGACACCACTCTACCACGCCTACGCCTACGCCACCACATGCTGCTCCGTCTCTCCAGTGTTCAAAACTGAACCAGGAGGAACACCAATTGCTGCTACTCCTGAGAATCCCACTTGATTGTCTCACTCAACACCACACCACACCATCATAACCACCATCAACACCAGAGACAGACTCGTCCCACGGACGACGTGACGATCCCGAAGACGGAGATCATCTCAAGGGGGAGTAAAGGAGAAGAAATGAGTTGAAGATCGTACAACAGCATCAGCAGCAACCATTATCCACGCCACCTCCACCAACTACGCCCCGCCGGAGGCTTCCACTACCTCCGCGCACATTCTTATGTGTCAGGCTATTATGTTCATAATGGAACACTCGAAGGAGCCATGGCACATCTCATCCACCACATTCCGCCACTACTGCGCTGACCACTCTGAAGACCGGGCTCCTGCTCTTGAAAGTCACATTTCAATGGAGCCTTGGAACATTTTTTACGCCCCATTCCTACCTTCTTCTGGATCCAGACAAGTCAACTTCGTGGCCGAACCAGACAACTTCCATTCGAAGACGACGAATCCGGCGTCGAGAAGAAGAAGATTGGAGAATCTTAACAAGTGAGTCCTAGCCGAGCCATCAATGCCTCCGCAAGAAGAGGAGATATCCCTTGTAGGGGGGAGTTTGCTAGGAATCGAGATCTCCAATATGCCCAACAAAGATATCCCGCGGTGAACTGAAGATTGAACACTAAGGGGGAGATTGTTAGGAAATATTTTGTAGTGTTCAATTTCATTGTATTACCTTTGTTGATTTGCTTTATTAAACTTTGGGCTAGTTCTTAGTTGGGTTAGTTCTTAGTTATTCATGTAATGGGCCTTCACAAGAGGCCCACCTATTATATACCAACTTGTGGTATAAATAGGAAAACCCTAGCACATAGTGCAAGGGCTTGTGTGTGTAGAGAAAATAAACATATGTTAGAGTGAGAGAGCCTCCTCAAGAACACCACCAAGCCCCACGCTCGTTCTCGATTCCGATCTATTAGGCGTGTTTAATCTGTCCGAAGTTGTTCGTTTGGGTGAAACTCGGACCAACAAATGTCTATGTGTTTTGTGCGTGAGTGATGAACAGGATTGCTAGTAATAGCGATGGCACTTTGACTATCACCATATATGGGTATATTATTTAAATTGTACCCATAGTCGCGAAGCTGAGTCCGCATCCACAGCATCTGGGAGCAACAACTAACGGCACCCACGTATTCCGCTTCGGCCGTCGAAGTTGACACACAGTTCTGCTTTTTGGATGACCAGCAGACCAACTTTTCGCCTAGAAATTGAGCGCCACCGGACGTGCTTTTCCTGTCCATTCGGCAACCTGCATAATCAGCGTCAGTATAGCCGATAAGATTGAAGTTCGTACCCTTTGGATACCATAGTCCGAGGGTAGAAGTGCCCTTAAGGTTACGCAGAATCCTTTTGACCGCGAGCATATGAGATTCTTTGGGATCGGCTTGAAAACGGGCACATAAGCAAGTGGCAAACATGATATCCGGCCGGCTCGAAGTGAGGTAGAGAAGAGATCCAATGATATTGCGATATAGTGTGACGTCAACCGGCTTTCCAGAGGGATCGACATCCAACTTGTAGCTTGGTGACATAGGATTGCTAAGAGGCTTGCTCTAATCTTGATGGAATTTCTTCAGAATCCTTGATGTATTTTGTCTGACTGATGAAAATCCCATCTTCGAGTTGCCTGACTTGTAGTCCTAAGAAGAACTGCATCTCTCCCATGTGACTCATCTCGAACTTATTTTTCATTAGATTTCCAAACTTCGTGCAAAGCCACGGATTTGTTGATCCGAAGATGATATCGTCGACGTATACTTGAACGACCATCAGATCTTTGTCTTGCCATTTGATGAAGAGGGTTGTGTCTATCGTTCCTCGTGTGAATCCAGACTTCACGAGGAATTCACTCAAGACATCGTACCAAGCACGTGGGGCTTGTTTTAGTCCGTAGAGAGCTTTGTCCAATCGATAGACGTGATCGGGATTTTCTTGATCAACGAAGCCTTCCGGCTGAGCGACGTAGATTTCTTCTTTTAACACGCCGTTGAGAAAGGCGGTCTTAACATCCATCTGATAGACTGTCTTTGTGAGCCGCATAGGCCAGGTGAAGACGGATAGCTTCGATTCGGGCAACAGGAGCATATGTCTCGTCGTAGTCGATGCCTTCCTGTTGATTGTAGCCCTTCGCAACTAGCCTTGCTTTGTTACGGATCACTTCACCATCTTCATTCTTCTTATTCTTGAATACCCATTTGGTTCCGATTATTGTTTTCCCATGTGGACACTTGAAGCATTAGAATTGATGAATTTCTTCTTGCACCGCAATTATCCAATCCGGGTCTCGTAGTGCGTCTGCAATTAAGAAGCAGCTGAAAAGATTGAGTTGACGACGCGTCCTTACTCCGTTCGAAAGATCGCCAATTATCTGATCAACTGGATGGGAACTAGTCCACTTGTGCTCATGCAGCAGGGCTGAGGAAGATACGTCAGCCAGTTGTGGTTCTAGATTTCCAATTATCTCCGATTGTTCAATTATTAGAGGAAGTTCCACTTCTGCACTTGGAACGATCGTCTCTGATGATTCTTCCTCAGCAACCATTGTAGGTTCTTCGTTATTCTGTGGCAAATCTGAATCGTGAGATAGGGACGTGAGAAGTACTAGGTACATCGGTCTCGTTAGGTGGAGAAGCCACTATAGGTGTAGTAGTGTGTGACCGATATACGGGCTCGAAGAGAGAGTCCAGATCGTCTAATGCGAGTCTTAATGCTTCTTCTGACGTTGAATTCAAAGTTGTTGCCATCTTCTGTTGGTTTTGTGCCAACACACCAGTGAAAATAGGTTCAGAACTGTTATATGCAGAAGCTATCTGGTTGGATACGGGTCCTGAACTGAATTGTGCAGGAGCCATCGGGTTAAGCACGGGTCATGGACTGACTTGACCAGAAGCCATCGGGTTAAGCACAGTCCTGGACTGACTTGACCAGAAGCCATGTCCGCCACTTCGTGGAAAGTGACGTTGTAGCTTTCTTTGATTGTGTGGTTGGACTTAATATATACTCGGTACGCTTTCGAGGTTGAAGAATACCCGACGAAAGTTGCTTCGAATGCTTTAGGGTCGAACTTGGCACGTTGCTCTCGGTCGTTCGCCATAAAGCACTTGCACCCGAAGACTTTAAAGAATGAAATATTGGGTACTCTATTATTCACAATCTCGTACGGAGTCTTGTTGAACCTTTTGTGAACCACCGTCCTGTTTTGAGTAAAACAAGCGGTATTAACTGCTTCAGCCCATAGAAAATGTAGAAGTCGGAATGTATCAACATTGTCCGAGCTGTTTCTACTATGGTTCGATTTTTCCTTTCAATGACCCATTTTAATTGAGGGGTTTTTGCGGCTGAGAATTGTTGACTTATCCCAAGTTTCTAATAAAATTCACTGAGCCGTCTGTTCTTGAACTCAGTGCCATTGTCTATTTGAATGACTTGGATAGTCTGCTGCAGCAAGTTCTGGGTGGTGTTCACAAAATTAATGATCAAGTCACCGGTCTCATCTTTGGTTCGGATGAAATTTGTCCATGTGTAGCGAGAGTAGTCATCGACGATCACTAGCACGTACGTTCTTCCATTTATGCTCTGCGTCTGCATCGGCCCACAGAGATCCATGTGGATTAGTTCCAATGGTCGATATGTAGACGCAAGTTGCTTGACGTGATGGGATGCTCGCTTCATTTTTCCTAATTGGTATGCCGAACACTGATGCTCCCTTTCTAGTAGTATAGTTGGCAGACCATGAACCAACTTTTTCGTAGAAAAACGTTGGAAAGCTTTCATATTCAGATGAGACAGTCGTTGATGCCATAAGCTGTTCCTCTGTAAATCAATCTGAGATATGAGGCATACAGCTTTCGAGGGCCGCACGGACGTCAGGTTGATCGTGTAAATGTTTGATTTCCGAAGTCCATAGAGGAGTTCTGTGTCCTAACTGTCCAAAATTCGGCACCGATCAGCATGAAAGACCACCTAGAACCCTTTGTCACAGAACTGGCCTGTGCTGAACAAGTTATGGCGGAGGCCTTCGACGTCTGAGACATATTTTATAATCAAATTCTTCAGAATGATATCCCCAAGTCCTAGAATCGGGGCTGAATCGTTGTTCCCAAATCTGACTTTGCCGTTTGGCTGGTCTTTGTAGTTGCTCAGCAGTTCTTGATTTCCCGTCACGTGTGTGGAGCAACCCGAGTCAATGTACCACACATGATGGATATGCAAAAACAAATTAGAGAGCTTTAGATACCCATTTAAACATGGGTCCTCTCAGATTAGCAGAATTTTTTGGTTATGATATAGTTCCTAAATTATTACTTGAGGGAGTTTTGATAACCCGAGCCACTTTCGGAGAAGTGGGTTTGGGTTTGACCTCTTTAGGTGACTTGGCCCTTTCGGCTTTTGTCGTCCTAGGCGGAGATTTGGGAACCCATTTGGGTTGAACCTTGCAGGGAAGGTTAATTTCAGCACGTACAAATGCTTTGCTAGGTTTGGTTGAGGAAAAGATCTTTTCTTGATGTAATCTCCTAAGGTGCTTCGGGGATTTAATCTCTACGGGATACCTTAGGTGAGTACAAGCATGTACAGCGCCATAAGCTTTCTTTATGGCTGGATCTTGTTTCCTACGAGTCTTCCTAGTGGCATTTGTTTCAGAATGATTAATTTTTGACGTAGAGCCTATTTCGAAGTTGTTGCTTCTAAAGGTGATCGGCTGAAGTGAACAAGTAGATGGAATTATCTTAAACGTGGAAATAGCGCTTTTGTTTTTACGTGTCTTTTATTGTAATAGAAGGAGTAACATGCTCATAAACATTTAAATCTAGTGGCTCCTTCTTTATCTTAGTGCTAGACACTCTCGCCTTTGTTTTTAGTACTGACGCTACGCTCCCTGTAGACGTAGGTAAAGGAAAATTAGTCATAGCACTTTTAACAGAATTATTTTTAAAATTTTTATCTTTCAAAGGCGATTTTTCAATTTTCACGCTTTCTGTAATAGCGTGAGAGGTAGTTTGGGAGGACGAGGAAGCCTTGAGATTTTCCATCTCCTTAAAGAATTTTTTCTTTTCAGCTTCGGAATTCTCTCGTTCTCTATCTAGCTTTGCCTGTGACTCATCTATCTGTTTTATGATAGAGGGTTTGTAGAGAGAATTTTTATAATTAACGGCTTTAACTTCCTCGTGGTGTGTTTGAGAGTCAGGAGGTAGAACTTGAACTAAATTGCAGACAGGTGTTAGAGAGTCTTTCCTATTTTTGTCTCTTTCATTTAGTTCTTTGTAGTCAAAGGGGATCTCAGGCCCATGTGAGGTTTTTCTCATAGAGGAATCATAACTATTTTGGTGTGTCGATTCTGTGAATTCTCTAAGAGAGGTTACTCCAAAATCCATGTTTTTAATATCGTATATTTCCTTTTTCGGTAGAACCCGGGGGTTAGTGAAACCTATGCCTTCTATTGGATTATAGAACTCTATATCCTTGGGCTTGTTTAAAAATATCGTCTGTTCGGATTGTCCCCTACGCGTAACTATATCATCTAGTTTCTTAATTTTAGCATATAGTTTTTTGCGTTCCTCACCTATGAGAGCATAATTATTTTCCACCGTTAGTTTAGCGGCTTGACAGGCGTTTGAATCCTTACTAAGCTCACTAATCTTAGCATTTGACGTTTCTAATTGAGCTTCTAAGTTAGTGATCTTAGAGGTAGCTTCGGTTATCCTACAATTTAAAATGGCTTTCTCGTTGAGATTTCTAACTAAGAAATTGTAGTTATTTGCTAGCCTATCTTCTAATTCTTAATCTTTTCGCTCTGTTGTCCTAGTTGAGGTTGACTAGTCTCTCTAGAATGTAGGCTCTTATTAAGTTCATTTATTTTTGCACTAGAGCTCCTAAGTTCTAATTCGAGACTATTTATCTTCTCCTGTGATCTCGCAAGTTTATCCTCTACTTCCTTAATACTTTTCTGCTCACGTTTCATGTTAGCATATTGGTTTTTATATGAATCTAACATGGTCAATAATGTGGAAGAAGAGACTACCTCTTGTGACTAAGTGGATGCGTTGTCGTCGTCCGTACGATTGGATGTTCCGGCGTATGATTCATTGTCGAGACGGGCCATGAGAGCTGAATTCTCTTCTTCAGAACTCGACGTGTCCTCGAGCCATTGGTCCTATTCGGCCATGAGAGCTACTACACCTTCTTTCTGTTTCGTCAATTGGAGCTTCGTGGAGTAGTAGGTGGCATCTCTCTTCTTCGGAAGAGTGCACTCTCTGGCGAAGTGACCTGGCTTGCCACAGTTGAAGCATTCGCTAGCCTCCTTAGGGTTCTTGACATCGGAGCTCTCTGGTTCACGTTCTTTGTTTTTAGAGCTTGTAGTATGAAGTCGGTTGGCTGAGGTTGAAGACTTCTTAGTACTTCTTGCTAGTGCTTTCAGATTTGGCTCAACGTCGGAGTCCGACTCTTCTTCCGACTCTGAAGGTGAAGGAGGCCTAACTGTCTTTTCCTTTCTTAATCTTGAGCTCCTCTTCTCCGAGACTAAGGGAACAGTGTCTTCGTTCTGTTTGCCTTTATACTCTTTGAGAATCTCGCTTATATCATCCTCATGCTGTGCGAGATTGTCAAACACGACATGGACATCCAACTCCTCTAAATCTTTATTTTGTCGAATCTGAGTGGATATTTTCTTCCATTCCGCGGGCAGAGAAGATAAAATCTGATGTTTGTCTCCATGTTGGTCTTCGTGATCTCTATCTTCCTCATCTCGTTGAGAAGAATGAGGTATCTTTGGTAGATCTCGTATAGACTCTCCTCAGGCTTTGCTTTGAAGGAGTCGTAAGCGGTGAGAATGTTCGCCTTTTTGGCCTTTATGCCAACTTCCGTCCTCTGTATCATCCTATGCAGTTCATCCCACATTCCTTTAGCCGATGAAAGGCTATCAATCTATCGATATATGTCGTTGGGGATGCCATGCATGAGGGTGTTCATGGCTACTAGATCAGCCTTAGCTCGAGCCCTCTCCTCGATTATGTATTCCCTAGACTCCTTCAGTCGCCTAGATGCAAGAATTTGAGAGTTGCCGTTTCGTCACCGGGGACATGTACCCAAAACTGTGTGGGTCCCTCTTCTAGTGACTTCAGTAAATTCTCGACTTGATCTTTTAGAGCGATGAAATTGAGGAAGCGGCTCCTCCACACGGTATATTCGCCTCCTTGCAAAATCGTGAACGGTTGTCATTCCCGAGCGAGTATGCATCCATGTTGTTTTGTAGTTGAGTTGTTGAAGGATTTTCGTTAAGAATTTTGAATGTTTGAAGATGATGTAATGTGCTTCACAAGTGACAAAATTCATTAGTAGCGTTTGATTCGAAAAGTAGATCGAGAATTATTTTCAATTCAATCTTTAAAGTTTGATCAAAAATAATTTCGTCGAAATAGAATCTAGTGTATACTGTTTACGTGCGAGATAGTTTGTCAGTGAAATATTTTCGAGTGAAATAAATTGCCCAAAATCTTTCGGTCGAGAAAAATTTCCGGATCGTGAATTTATTTCGATCGTAAAGAAACGGTATGTTAGTAAGTTTCTCGACAAGTCAAAATAAATCGGTTGACTGGAAAAGTTTCTCGCGTGTAAATGATTTTAGCTTGTTCAAACTTTAAATGTCTGACCGAAAATGTTTCTCGAGAGAGAGTTTTTACGCGTGCAAAGTCAAATTGGTCTCCCTCGAAAAAGATTTTCGCTAAATAATTCTCGAGAAATATTTCTAACTAAAATCGTTTCTAGTGTTGACGTTTTTAGCACCAATTTGGAATGGTAAGAAGCCAAGCTTGAATCACTTAAAGGTTTGAGGTTGCCCTGCCTATGTGAAAGGCTAATTACAGACAAACTCGAATCTAGGTCCATGAAAGGACGTTTCGTTGGATATCCCGACGATAGCATGGGATATAATTTTTAGTTCCATGATGATCAGAGGATTGTCGTAGCTATCATGCTCACTTTCTTGAGGAACAGTTCATTCGAGAGGGTGGAGCTGGCAGAGAAGTTACTGTTAGGTCCTAATTAAATAACTCTATGATCCTAGACATGAATTCTAATGTTATCGATTAGAATATTGAGAAACGAATTTCAATCGAAAACCTTCGTTGAGAGCTCGAGAGAGTATTTTGCTTAGAGTGAGAAGATTTCTTCTCTCTAGAAATCGAATTGCAAGCCTTTCGGATCAATTTCTAAAATCTTTTCATTAAGCACAATGTTTTTACATCTATTTGTACCAAACATACTTGGTATAATAACATACTAAGTCCTAAACTAAGGACAAATACAATAAAAGCCCCTAATTACAAGGACATCTAATTAAATCAAAGCACAACTAAAATTGATATTCTACATTCTGCCCCTTGTGCTTAATTTTTCTTCCGTGCTGTTTGTCTTCGTCGGGCATAGTACGACCTGCGCGAGCCCAGTGCATACTCGAAGTTCCTGAGTGTATGGCTCAGCTTCAGTCGCTCCTCGATGTCATCAAGTAGTTCCATCAGGAGCGGTTGTTCTCTCACGAACCTGTGAATCCTCAGCATTATCTCTCTGTTAATCTCTTCCAACCACTTCTCTATGTTATGCCTGATAACCTTGAGCGTCCCATCATAAAACTTACAAATCTCAGTCTTCAGCATCAACCTAGTCTTCTTAGCTATCGAATTTTGGTAGGTGATGCCTAGAATCGAGCTGATATGCACGTGATTGTTGGGAAGCCCTTCGATCTCAGGTCCTTTGTTGAGCGGAGCGATCACGTTGACCTTCTTCATGTTGCTCTCCAGAGCCGTCTGAAGGTCGTGTGCGGCGAAGTACTTGACTTGGCACATCATGAACCGGTAGAGTCCCTCGAGACCTTCTTTCTTAATGAAGCTTTGAGGGCCTTTGTACGTCTCCACATAAAGCTGGTAGAGGTTGTACCTCCTCGGTGGGGAGATATGTAGGTCGTTCTCGCTTAGTTCTTCTCGAGTTTTATCTATTCGCTCGATGGCGTAGTGAGGTGTTGGAAGTCCTTCTTTAGCATAGAAGATGCTGAGTAGCTGACAAATTGGGGAGAGACTCTTATAATGACTCTTCACTTGTCCTTTAGTCATCCCCATTCTCACATCCGGTCCAAGATGGGTCAGCACCCAGAGGTACGTCACTCTCTTCTGCTGATCCCAGTGAAAGATCCCTCTAAGCTTGAACTCATTCGACTTCTTGACTATGTCCGGTGACCTACAAATGTGTTCACGAACTTCTTCAAGGAAAGGAATTTCGATCCTGATGTTTTCCCGTGACGTGTCGATCCGAACGGTCCCTGGCATTAGTCTTGTGGGGGAATCCGCTCGTTGTGCAATCAACTCTGGAAGCCCTGTGGGATCTTGTTCGTGATCTTCACCTTTCTGAAGCTCTTCGTCTTCTATCAGCACAAGGTCCACCAAAGCTTGCTGTAAGAAGTGGCGAACGTCCTTGAGCCGTTGTCTCTGATGCTCATCGGACATCGAATCCACTGTCCTCCGAAGATATACCTGTCGAGGAACTCGTGTGGGTTGACACCATGTCCTGATGATCCCGGTTGGTCTAGAGCGGTTGAGAGAGTAGCTTGGGTCTGCGTCAGGGCCACGAGCGTGGCGGCACTTGCTTCTTCTTCGGAAGTAAGGGGCTTGTGAGGGTCGTTGGTGTGGGCGGAGGCGTCCTTAGGGTGAAGGATGGTGGGTAGATGTGGGTTAGAGTGGTGGTGCGGTGCGTGGTGTGGGTTGTTTGGGTGGTGGTTTGGGTTTGTCAGGCTCCAGCGCTTGTCTGAGTTGCTCCTGCACCTTGTCGTTGACCTTCGCCTTGGCCACTCGATGAAGTCCTAGGCCTTTTCTCCCCCCATGACGATCCTGGTCGTCTGGATCATCATGTCGTCGTCGTGTGCAGGAGCTTTGGCCTCGGCAGTATTTATAGGTGGCTCAGGACGGTCCACGAGACGCATGTACTTCCTGAGGCGTACGGGTGGGAAGGCCTATTAAGCGGGGGAGGAGGATGTCGTGGAGTTGGGTGATGGGTATGGTATATGGGTTGATGAGGATTGAGGAGTCTGCGTGTGAGTCGGTGGGAGTAGGTTGTGGGGTTGGGTTTGCTTGTGCTGAAGGGCCCTTGTAATATCCGTAAATTTTAATACGGGGTTTTCAAACTAATTTGGGATTATGCCTTAATATATATATATATATATATATATATATATATATATATATATACACGGGAAATTCTTGAATAGCATTAGCTTATTATAAGATATTTACTTTACTTAACCTAAAAGGAAAAGCTATCAAAAATATTATTTTTATAGAAATTAAGCTCGAAAAAGTGAATTTTATTTTAAGGAGAAACGAAACATAGATAATGTCTACATATACACACGTATTTAATATAATAAGATACACACACATTTAATAATTAGCCCATGTACACGTGGTGGCACAGGAAGTATTACTAGATATGACTAACAGGAAATTACTTAGCCTTAAGGTAATATACCATCATTTATATGAACCTACAGATATATAACACGGCATACATAAGATCTTGAGTACAGAGCAACAACGAACACACCACGAGCTCGAGAACCAACTAAAGTAGGAAATTATACTTGAAAAATAAAGAGGGTTACGGAGGTTTAGGCAGGTAAATATCTTTACATCTACATAAATACATTTAGGTTTTGTAAGTTTACGGTGTCATGTGTGGTTAGTTTACTTGATTAAACTGGTATATGTTTTCGCGGTTTGCATATTTTAGTTGAAGTCTATATTTATTTAAAAGTGCGATGATAGATACTCGGTTGTGCCTAATAATAATGTCGGTGTTAGAATAGTTGCTGAAGTATTGAATAGAGGTATGTGATTAGTTGTTAAACATCGGACAAGAATAGATTGTGGTACACATGCATGTTTTTAGTGCTTTAGGTTTCGGCAATATAGAGTTTTTGACATTCAAATAATAAGTATTCGGTGAGCTTAATTTTGGCAAAGGATGCTCTCAGTTTATTAGGGTTTTATATGGCTAAATAATTTTAGTATTGAATGTTTTTAATAAGCCTTGAGGTTCTCGACAGTCTCAACAATGTTTCACTACTTGGAAAGGATTTTGGCATGTGTTTATATGTGAATAATATTAGATATTAAGAGAATTCGGTATTTGTAGTAAGTGTTGGAAGTTTTGGCCGAGTGAAGGTTTCGATATATAGGGTTTTCGTAATATTAGGATTTGGGAACTTCGAATTTGCAAAACTGAGTAAATAACTAATAATATTTATTTGGTCAGAGGTTCGATATTTAAGGATTCCACCAGACCCCTTAATCGACGGTATCGGAGGACAGGTAGGTGGAATATCCATCTACAACGCGTAAACACCAATGTGATATTTAAATGATTTTATGATCTTCGATGAATTATGTGTTTTACGTATTTTATGTGCATCTCATGTGGCATCAAGTTTCATTTATTATCACGTAAATGCCTGCATGTGCATTACATGTCATTTCACGGAGCCGTGGTGGAACTGTGGTACTGTATTACCTATTGAGCGTGTAGCCGATATTGGTTGTCGACCCGTAGAGGAGTCATGTGAGTGTGGGCATCTGCTGTGCATCGGCGCCTTTGACGGCGAGCCATTGGCCCGTTGGACATTATGCGGCAGACTGAGGGAGACCTAGACAGGAGCGACTTGGGACATCCCCAAGTAGGCTAGCTAGTGTAGGCCACGCTGTCGTATGCGGGAGGAGGCGACCTGGAGGGTGCGACCTAGGTACCCTTACGGGACCTGATGTAGGCTACCAGCGTGGGCACCGCATTGAGCAGAAGAGGCGACCTGAGAGTGTGACCTGATATGGCTCAGGGAGGCTGCTCAGTGTAGGCCACTGCCATAGTGTTGTGATCGTGTTGTGGTTGTGTTCGTGGTTGTGGTAGTGATTTCGCGTGATGGTGCACAGTATGAAGCCCGGGGCCCGTTGTGAGGTGGTGAGTGTATCCCGGTTGTGACGAGTGATAGTGAGTGACATTGCATTGGTGAGGATTGGGGGGTGAGTGAACGTGAGTGAGTCACACGTGCATGCATTATTTCACCTACTGGGCAATAGTTCAGTGTTTACGTGTTGTAGGTAATCGACGATGGAGGCTGGCTATCGGAGCTTCCATGGGCTTTTGAGGGCGGGGCTGTACATGGATGACGACCTGTGGGCGAGTGATAGGGTGTTTTGGGCCAGCGGCCCGTTCGTATTAACATTTTGTGTAAACAAATGTTTTTGTAAAATGGTCCTCCGCCGCTTTCGCTACTAAACCCGACGCGATTTGTCGCTAATTAGCGATTAGAAGGTCAGGGTCGTCACATGTGGTATCAGAGCTTAGGATATAGATTCTGTAGACTGTCCATGTACGGCCGCTCAAAAGCGTGGAGGATCAGCATTGCCTGTATGTTTTATGTTTGACGCAGTTATGTGATTTGTGCCTGTCTATGTGACTAATTGTAGATAATAGGAATAAGTATGACTAGTTATAGTGCGCAACGGAAGCGTGGTGGGAATATGACTAAGAATGTCTAGAAGACGTGGAAACATATGGTCGAGTCTAAACATAGAGTAGAGAATTGGATGGTCATAGAAACTAGGTCACCCATTCAAAAGTCTCACCTAAAATTGCGTAATAAAAGTCGGAATAATTCCTACCTTAATAGGACGCATGTAGATCAAGGAATAGATCGTTACCCCTCGGCGAATTTCGGGGACGAAATTCTTTTTAAGGGAGGGAGAATGTAATATCCGTAAATTTTAATACGGGGTTTTCGAGCTAATTTGGAATTATGCCTTAATATATATATATATATATATATATATATATATATATATATATCACACACACGGGAAATTCTCGAATAGCATTAGCTTATTATAAGATATTTACTTTACTTAACCTAAAAGGAAAAGCTATCAAAAATATTATTTTTATAGAAATTAAGCTCGAAAAAGTGAATTTTATTTTAAGGAGAAACGAAACATAGATAATGTCTGCATACACACACGTATTTATTATAAGAAGATACACACACATTTAATAATTAGCCCATGTACACGTGGTGGCACAGGAAGTATTACTAGATATGACTAACAGGAAATTACTTAGCCTTAAGGTAATATACCATCATTTATATGAACCTATAGATATATAACACGGCATACATAAATCGATCTTGAGTACAGAGCAACAACGAACACACCACGAGCTCGAGAACCAACTAAAGTAGGAAATTATACTTGACAAATAAAGAGGGTTACGGAGGTTTAGGCAGGTAAATATCTTTACATCTACATAAATATATTTAGGTTTTGTAAGTTTACGGTGTCATGGTGGTTTAGTTTACTTGATTAAACTGGTACATGTTTTCGCGGTTTGCATATTTTAGTTGAAGTCTATATTTATTTAATAGTGCGATGATAGATACTCAGTTGTGCCTAATAATAATTTCGGTGTTAGAATAGTTGCTGAAGTATTGAATAGAGGTATGTGATTAGTTGTTAAACATCGGACAAGAATAGATTGTGGTACACATGCATGCTTTTAGTGCTTTAGGTTTCGGCAATATAGAGTTTTTGACATTCAAATAATAAGTATTCGGTGAGCTTAATTTTGGCAAAGGATGCTCTCAGTTTATTAGGGTTTTATATGGCTAAATAATTTTAGTATTGAATGTTTTTAATAAGCCTTGAAGTTCTCGACAGTCTCAACAATGTTTCACTGCTTGGAAAGGATTTTGGCATGTGTTTATATGTGAATAACATTGGATATTAAGAGAATTCGGTATTTGTATTAAGTGTTGGAAGTTTTGGGCGAGTGAAGGTTTCGATATATAGGGTTTTCGTAATATTAGGATTTGGGAACTTCGAACTTGCGAAACTTAGTAAATATACTAATAATATTTATTTGCTCAGAGGCTCGATATTTAAGGATTCCACCAGACCCTTTAATCGACGGTATCGGAGGACAGGTAGGTGGAATATCCATCTACAACGCGTAAACACCAATGTGATATTTATATAATTTTATGTGCTTTGATGAATTATGTGTTTTACGTATTTTATGTGCATCTCATGTGGCATCAAGTTTCATGTATTATCACGTAAATGCCTGCATGTGCATTACATGTCATTTCACGGAGCCGTGGTGGAACGGTGGTACTGCATTGTACCTATTGAGCATGTAGCCGATATTGGCTGTCGACCCGTAGAGGAGTCATGTGAGTGTGGGCATCTGCTGTGCATCGGCGCCTGTGACGGTGAGCAATTGGTCCGTTGGACATTATGCGGCAGACTGAGGGCGACCTAGACAGGAGCGACTTGGGACATCCCCAAGTAGGCTAGCTAATGTAGGCCACGCTGTCGTATGCGGGAGGACGCGACCTGGGTACCCTTACGGGACCTGGTGTAGGCTACCAGCGTGGGCACCGCATTGAGCAGAAGAGGCGACCTGAGAGTGTGACCTGATATGGCTCAGGGAGGCTGCTCAGTGTATGCCACTGCCATAGTGTAGTGATCGTGTTGTGGTTGTGTTCGTGGTTGTGGTAGTGATTTCGCGTGATGGTGCACAGTATGAAGCCCGGGGGCCGTTGTGAGGTAGTGAGTGTATCCCGGTTGTGACGAGTGATTGTGAGTAGCATTGCATTGGTGAGGATTGGGGGGTGAGTGAACGTGAGTGAGTCACACGTGCATGCGTTATTTCACCTACTGGGCAATAGTTCAGTGTTTACGTGTTGTAGGTAATCGACGATGGAGGCTGGCTATCGGAGCTTCCATGGGCTTTCGAGGGCGGGGCTGTACATGGATGACGACCTGTGGGCGAGTGATAAGGTGTTTTGGGCAGCGGCCCGTTCGTATTAACATTTTGTGTAAACAAATGTTTTTGTAAAATGGGTCCTCCGCGGCTTTCGCTGCTAAACCCGACGCGATTTGTCGCTAATTAGCGATTAGAAGGTGAGGGTCGCTACAGGAAGTCGCGGAGGACCCGATTTATAGGAAACATTTTAAGTAAATAATATACATATATAATCTAAAGTCGGGTTTTACAAAAAGCGTCATATAATTACATCGGGCCGAAGCCCCAAAAATCCAAACCCGACTATCCTACGTCTCTCCAAAGGTCGCGTCCCATGTAATGCACCGCCCTCAAAAGCCCGTAATTTTATTGACTTCACGCGATGCACATTCTCATCGACCCGTCTTTCTTCTTAACGAATAGTACTGGGGTTCCCCATGGCGAGAAACTAGGTTGAATAAAACCCTTCTGTAACAAGTCTTTCAATTGCTCCTTCAATTCATGTAACTCGTTCGGTGCTAACCGATACGGAGATTTAGAGATCGGGGCAGCTCCAGGTACCAGATCAATAACAAATTCGATTTTTCGATCCGGAGGTAATCCCGGAAGATCCTCGGGAAACACGTCGGGATATTCATTTACTACCGGAACCTCCTCAAGCTTCGGTTGAGATTACTCCTCAGCTTTTACTGCAAATACTAGGAAAGATTCGCAACCCGCATTTACGAGTCGCCGAGCTTTCAAGGCAGAAATCCGAGGAATCATCTTTCCATTCTTCCTTCTCGAAAATTCAAATTCCTCTCCCTCGGGTGATCGGAACCTAACTACCCTCTTTGAACAGTCAATGTTGGCCCCGTATTTCGAGAGCCAATCCATTGCAAATATGATGTCATAATCATTCATCGGGATTACTATTAAGTCTACCTCTAACTCTCTCCCCTCTATACTAACAGGACAATTTTCTACCACTAAATTCGTCCGAGTTGGATCTCCATGTGGTAGAGATACTACGAAATCACATAATGAACGGGTAGGATAGATTCCTGCCCTATTTACGAAATTGGCCGACACAAATGAATGTGTGGCTCTAGAATCGATCAGAATCGAACATGGTACGTGAAAGATATTCAGCATACCAGTCACCACGTCTGGGTTCGCCTCAGCCTCTTCGTTGGTCAGCGTGAAAACTCTCGCAGGTATGGGTGGAGGTCTTATCATATTCTGTGGTTGATTTTGCAGTAGAGGCTGACCTTCCGTACAATTCCGTGCAGTGTGTCCAGTCTTTCCACACCGGAAGCACTGCAGATTCTGGCCCGGTCTTGCCCGTAGCAAATACCGAAGTGATTACGACCATATTGTAGACACTGTGGCGCTGGCACCGGTGGTCGATTGGTCGATTAGGATACAGGTTCTGTAGACTGTCCATGTACGGCCGCTCAAACGCGTGGAGGCTCAGCCTTGCCTGTAAGTTTTAAGGTTAACTAATTTATGTAATTATAATATTATGCCTGTCTATGTGACTGATTGTATTAAGAAAATGACAAGAGGACGTAGAGAATATGGCGAATCTAGCCGTAGAGCTGAACCCGACTACCCTACAACTGAACGGGACTCAACAATCGTGCGACTAGTTGAGCTGATCCAATGACAATCAGATCAGATCAATCGCCAGTCAGATCAAATCAACGAACTCATTCAGACTCGAAGTTCGTTTGAACCTCGTCCGTCTCCACAGCCAGAGCGCTTGGAAATTATAGGAGAGCGGTTTAGAAAAATGAATCCCCCGACATTCTCTGACTCAACCGACCCTACTATGGCCGAGGACTGGTTGCGAACAATCGAGGACATGTTCCTCTATAGCCGAGTCCCAGAAAATGAGAAAGTATTGTGCGCCATTTCAATGCTTCGAGCGAACGCAAGGTTTTGGTGGGATACCGTCAAAATCTTGGAAGACCCGATGACTATGCTTCGAGAGATTTACGAAACTATTCCACGACAAATACTTCACGACCTACGATCGAACTCGGAAGATGAACGAGTTCATAAACCTCAAACAAGGCGAGAAATGTATTGCGGAATATATCCGCAAATTTGATGAGTTATCCCGTTTCGCCCCACATATGGTGGCGACCAACGCTCTGAAGATAGAACGATTCCAGGTAGGTCTCAACCCTGAAATCTACCGAGACGTTAGCTTGGCAGGAATACGAGACATGACGTTTGCTCAAGTGGCAGAGAGCGCTCATTGCGGAACAGGTGGAGGCCCAAATTGTAGAAGCGCGAGCGGCAAAGAGGGAGGTGGAGACCCAGTCAGATTGTGAAACTCACAAAAAGCAACAAGTCTTCGAAAGGGTCTCGATTAATAATCAGAACAATCCTCATGGGCGACAGAGTTGGAGGCCGATGCCTGATCAGGGAAAGACCAATCTTCCAACTCAAACACCGAAAATCATCCCACAATGCCAACAATGCGAGCGCTACCATACGGGCTTTTGTTACGACCCAGGGCCTATTCCCAATCCCCAATGCTTCCGATGTGGAAGCGAGGGAATTTTGCCATGTCATGTCCGACAGATCGACCCTAGAACCAAGTTCAACCACCCATACAATCCCCATCAGCTCCAGTCCATGTGTTCACACTGACAAATGAAAACGCATAAAGGAATCCAGCAGACGTTTCGGGGACGTTATTAATTTACGATATACCCACAACTATATTTTGATCTTAGAAATTGAGTTGCACATTTAGATGCGTTGCCTTAATTCCGTGATGAAGGTAGTTAATTCTACCTTAATAGGATACGGACAGATCAGTGAATAGGAGAAGTCGTTACCCCGAGTTCACTAGTCGGCGAATTTCGGGGACAAAATTCTTTTTAAGGAGATGAGAATGTAATACCCGTAAAATTTAATACGGGGATTACGGATGTAAGTAGTAGAGTAATAATGTCGATTAGAAATTTTGTTAAGAAAGAATTCGAAACCTGGAGTGAAAATACAAATTATAAAATTCGAAAAGCTATATAAATAAATTAATATCTCATGGTTAATATAGAAGTACCTGAACATGAGAAATGGTCGAAATAATTTAGGAGTAATTCGAACAATGGAGCCAAGTTTCGGGTGAATTAGTGGTGACCCTTTGGATACGTCCATGTATAGATGTATATAAATTTATATATTAATAAAGACTAAAGAGATAAGTATGAAAATTAATAAAACATAAGACATAAGGAACGAAATATTACTTAGCATGAGAGGAAAGATTACGCACCAACTAGTCATCATCACAAAGATCGAAATGTTCATATATATCTAATATATTATGAACTCTAAGTGGGGAAAACCCTTATTCACGACAAGGAAAATACACCAAGCAGAAACTGTTGAAGTGAGAACGAGCACTCAACAAACATAGAAGCTTTAGCCACGTCGAAAGTTTGATTTTTCGATGAGGTAGGTGAAATTCTCACCTACAATATCTTAACCCTTACATGTTTAATTATACAAATGTTACTTTGATGTGATAAGCATGATTTTAATGTGTGCTTAGGGTGATATCATGGGTAAGTTGCGTAACTTGTATGCTGATGTATATAATATGAATGTTCGAAGGGACTATGGGCGTGAAAACCCAAATTTTTGGGCTGTTGTTCTTATTTTATTTTGCATATGTATTGCTGTGAATTGTTGGAATATTAATTAAAAGAATTTGGGGGTGAGTGGTTAGTTTTGGCATTGGAACGAAATCTGAATAGCAAATTCGTTCAATGATTAAGGCTGGAAAAGTCTTCGGTGTTGTGGGGTTAGAGTTATATTATATATTATTTCTCGGTATTAAGAAGTCCTTGGAACCTAAGTCTTTTCGATACTGTAATTTATTATTTCCAATGGAAGAGTTTCGTCATAGCATGTGTGGTACAGGGAACGATTTGGGTGCTTAAAGTAATTACTTTTGAAAGTTTCTGGCAAGTGAGGGTTTTAATATATTAGGGTTTTCTATCTCTTTAGAGATTACTTTCGGCAATATTAGGTTTAGCACTTAAGATTTAATCATTTAGAAGTTTTCGGAATCCTAGAATGTGATAACTTAGGTTTTTGATATTTTAGGGTTTTAAGATATAAAAGTTTTCGGTATGAACATATTTTTGGGAGTTATCATTTAAATTAGTTCGAGTGAATAAATTTATTTTCGGACTGAATTAGGAATTTCGGGAGGATTATTTTGGTGAATTTAGGGAAATAAACTACGGGTAGAGATGTTTATTTGCGAACTGTGTTCGAATTTTCGGATAATTATTATTGATGAACTTTGGGAAATATTCCTAGAGAATTTTGAGGAATGACCTTTTAGTGATTTACGGGGTAAACTGGAATAATTGTCCAGGGAGAATTTATTTCCGTATGATGTTACGTGTCATGTGCACTACAGTTGCACTTTGCATACCATATTAGTACGAGAGTTGAGAAATGTATGAAACGGTGATATTGCGACCTATGTCAACGAGCGGTGGTGCGTCTGCCTGGCGCATGCGACCAGTATATGCTACCATCGATTTGGTAGGGCCGCCTGGCGTAAGCGGACAGTAATTGCTACCAGTATAGGTGAGGGACCTGGTAGGTCTGTCTGGCATAAGCGACCAGTATATGCTACCAGTGGTCTGGTAGGGCAGCCTGGCGTAAGCGACCAGTATTTACTACCAGTGTGAGTTACCCGAGTATGGACCAATTTTGACATGATGCTATGTTTGAGAGTTTGTGATTGAGACTGGTAGGTTAGCCTGACGTTAACGACCAGTATATGCTACCAGCGATTTGGTAGGGCAGCCTGGCATAAACGACCAGAAATTGCTACTAGTGTGTACTATCTGAGCGTGGACGTGATATGATATTTGTGAGATGTGATAGGTCATGATGAGGGTCGAGCGTGCATGTCTTGTGAGGTATTTTGCGATGGGATTCGAATAACCGTGCACGCTGTATTCACGCATATTTTCACCTATTGAGCAAATAGCTCAGGGTTTTACGTGTTGTAGGTACCGAGCCCGACGCTGATGCTCGTCGCGGCTGAGGCGGGCTGACGGCGGTGCTCCACGGACTTTTGAAGGCGGGGCTGTACATGGATGCGACCTATGGAGCGATTAGGGTTTTAAGGGTTTCGACATTTTGGGGCTATGGCCCGTGTATAGCCTGTGGCGACCCTACTTTTCTAACTAGGATTAGTGGCGGATTTCCGCAACGTAAGCCGCGGAAGGCCCGTCTAATTAAAACTTTTTCCTAAAATAATATACACTAATATAATAATCTGTCAACTCATCACTATACATGGGCCGAAGCCCCAAAATATCAAAAGAACAAAAGTCCTAAAGCCGCTCCACAGGTCTTCATCCATGTACCGCCCTGTCCTCAAAAGTCCGTGGAGCACCGCCACCAACCGCCTCAGTCTTGACGCGTGTCAGCGTCAGACTCGGTACCTACAACACGTAAAAGACTGAGCTATTGCCGAGTAGGTGAATATGCAATGCAGCGTGCACTCATTCCCAATCTCAATTCTCACAACATGATATAATGCACGCTCGTTCCCACATTTCTATTGTATCTCAATATCAGGGCCGTAGGCTGGACTCGGCACCTCGCGCGCAATAAAATAAAATATATCATCTGGTCGCTAACGCCAGACTAGCGGTGCCCACGCCAATAGTGCGCTGATCGATCACGTCAACGTCCTCCTATTAGGTCGCCCCGCCCCGCTACACAACTCATCCAACGGTTTGCACCTCGGGTCGCTCACGCCCGAGTAGACAGATAGCTCACGTCTGTCTCCCGTCAGGTGCCCCGCGAGTCCAACCTCAACTCCGCTACGAGTCTGACTGCCAAAATCGGCACACTCTACCCCGCTCAATCGACACCTTAAGCCTTAAGGTGTCACCACTAATGTGGTCATTATCCCTCACAATGTCGTGCGATGCCATGCATATACGTGATACACATGAAAACGTGATGTCACATAAAACATACGTAAAACACGTAAATCATCAAATCACATAATCACATAGTAACAGGTAAGCATTTACGTGTCGTAGATGAATGATTCACCTACCTGTCCTCCTGTCAAAATTAGTCACGAGATCTGGTGGAATCCCTAAGTGTCGAACCTCTTAATAAATAAATATTATCACATCACCATTTTTGCTAAGTTAAGTCTCGAATTTCCAAATCTTAAGTATCGAAAACCCTAGAAATATCAAAATCCTAAAAATTGTGAAAACACTAAAATAATGAAAACCCTAAAATGTCAAAAATTAATAAATGCCGAAAAACTTTATTAATCTAATACTTTTGATTTTATGGGTCTGAGTTTCTTTCGTTTTTGGTTTATTAAAGTGTTTTGCACATGAGTAATAAGTATATACATATATATATATATATATATATATATATATATATATATATATATATATATAGATAGATATATACGAATTTTACCCTTGCATGTTACCGTAAATTTAAGAAAACTTTATCTTAGTCATACTTATAAAATTGTAAGAGATTCCCACGTGTTACTCTAGCTCTCCTTAGGGTTTTAGTTATAATTATTTTAATTTATGTGTGTGTATGAAAGCTTAACGTAAAGGTAATCTATTGCATCGTTAATTCCTTAGTATATAGCAATGTCGAGATCTCATTGTTAACGAGATCTTTCGCTGAGAAACAAATATCGAGATCATCTAATAAGCTTATCGAGATCTTTTGTTGGGAAGCAATGTCGAGATCTTCCTATTATCGACTCATTCTCGAAATCATTTTTATTACACATATCGAAATCTTCCTATTTATACATCTCGAATTCATCTCGAATTTCTTCCATGAAGCATCTCGAGATTTATCCATCACCTCTCGAAATTTATCTATCGTATGTCTCGAAACATTTCTGCAAAGCATCTCGATATTATCCTAATTGTACACCTCGAAATCTTTGGGGGTACTATAGCATGTCGAGAACTTCTAAAATTCCTCAATGTTTCTTTCTTTTTTTTTAATTTTTATTATATTTTATTTATTTTTTTTTTTACCGAAACCCTGGCATTCCAAATTGAATCTGTCATCTAAACTATCTCTTAAAGATTTACCCTAATCTCAGAATATGGTACCCTTAATTTAACGAAAGCTTCATGGTATAATTGTCCACAAAAGTTGAAAACCCTAAACTGCAAAACTTATATACTTCACGAGACATATCCTATTAGGCAAATACATACACTCATGAATTGACTTCGAACTTATAGCGGCTCTTAAACATGATAGTCAATCACCTAATCTCGAAAATCACTGTAAGTAAATAGCATATATAATTTAGTTATCCAAAGATTACAATTTATACCTCACTTCGAAGTATAGTTCTCGAGCTATCACGTTTCCAAGTTTGCTAAATTCTCCCCTTTTCTCCCTTCTTACTCCTCGCACCAAACTTATGTTTTTACCAAATGAAAGGTCTCGTGGTATTAGTCATTTAGATATACATAAGCACCTAGAACTTTGGGGAGTGATTAGACACAAAGGTGGATGTCGAGTCTTACCTTAGAGTTAAGTAATCTTATGGTTATCTTATTCTTTTGGGCTTTGTGGGCTTTAATTTCTAATTCATTAACTTAGTTATAGCCCAATCTCATATCTTTTAGTACTATTACTTTTATTTAATTCTTCTCATAAATTTCGTAATCGAGTCAAACCATAAGAATTTATACATTTGTTCTGCGGCTAGTATTTCTTTATTAGACTTCCTAATTCACAGAATTATATATGTAATTACATCAAAATCCCGTTTTAATATTTACGGGTATTACATCCTCTCCCCCTTAAAAGAATTTCGTCCTCGAAATTACGCCGACTGGAATAATCCGGGATAACAAATTCTCATATCGTCCACACGCTCCCACGTGGCTTCCTCAATTGATTGATTCCGCCACAACACCTTAACTAATAGAATATTTTTATTCCTGAGCTGTTTCATCTCGTCTGTAAGTGTTTATGTCTTTGTGATGATTCTTATGTGCTAATGTGATATTTTGTTATAGTTAGTAGGATAATGGTACGAACTTGGAGTGAGTTTAATGACTAACCAAGCCGAGACAATGAGGAACGGGAATCCAGTCCCGATGAGCAGAACTCGAATCGTACAATTTCCCAGCTTGCAGATCTTGTTCGGCTCCAATCCGAACAAATTAATGCCCTGATCCGCAACCAAAATTCGTCGGAGCAACATACGTCGCCCCAGATCGATAGAACCGAAATCATCGGGCATAGGTTCCGTAAAGTCAATCCTCCCATTTTCGAAGACAGTATAGATCCAATTGCAGCGGGTGAATGGCTTAGGACTATTGAATCCACGTTCCAATATAGCTGAACTCCCGAAGAGGAGAAAGTTCTGTGTGTTGCCTTTCAACTCCGGGGAAATGCCGAATACTGGTGGGATACCATCACAGCGATGGAAAATCCAAATACGATGACATGGGAGCGCTTTAAGGAGCTCTTCGAGGAAAAGTACTTTAGCATCTCTGCCCGTGACACGAAAATGGAGGAATTCATCAATCTACGTCAGGGCGGGAAGCGGAGTACATCCGCAAATTTGAGCAACTTTCTCGCTTTGCTCCCCACGTAGTAGCGACAGACAACCTTAAAGTGGGACGTTTTCTAATCGGCCTAAAGTCTGAACTGTACCGAGATGTCGCGGTAACGAGATCTCCAGATATGACCTATGCTAGGCTGCCGAACGAGCTTTGGTGGCCGAAGAAGCCGAGGCGAGGCTATCTAAAGATCGAGAAGCAAAGAGAAAGATGGAGCAGGGACAATACAGTCGCGAAGGCAACAAAAAGAAACAATTGGTCGTCCATGCTCCTAATCAGCCAAACCGCGGGAGGCCGAATGAACCCAGATGGGAGCAAAAGCCAAATGCGAGACCTAACAATGCTCGGGCCAAACAACCTTGCCGACTTGCCAATTGTGTGGACGTCAACATGTCGGCGTCTGTTTTGGTCCTAATCCTAATATCAAATGCTTGAACTGTGGAAAGGCGGGCCATATCTCGCGATTTTGTCATGAGAATCCACCGGTTAATCCGACCCCTACAAAATCCACAACCTGCATGGAACCAACCTCCGAGGGTGCCCGCTAGGGTATTTACCCTCACTGCTGAAGAAGATAAAGAACGACCTAGGGCAGAACCGAATATGTAAGATAGAATACCCGTATTTTGTGAACTTGTGAACTAGGAGCGGTAATATTTTGTACTGTAAGATAATATAAATATTTTGTCTAGTGGTTCAACCCAATTAAGTTAAGTAACAGGAGAAAGCTAAAATCAAGGAATAATGATTCCAAATAAGAATTAAAAAAAAATTCAAAAAAGGGTAGTGATTATTCGCTTTTCATGAATACGAGAATTGCGACAACGGATATCTCCAAACCACTGTAAAAGTAAAAGAAATCGATGCCCCGAGTTATTCCAATCGGCATAATTTCGGTGGCGAAATTCTTTTAAGGGGGGAAAGATGTAATACCCGCAAATTTTAAAGCGGGATTACGATAGGAAATTTCAAGATAATTAGCGAAGAAAATGTTGGGAATAAAATTTCCTGAAGAAATATTTATGAACGAAAATTCGGATGAAACTAAGCTAATAAAATATTGAGCTTGAATGACCGAAATTTTATTAGAATTGTTAGAAACAAGGCCAAATTAAATATTTAACTGGGTTGCTTAATCCTAAGGAGATAAATATTAAGTTAAGAAGTTTCGTGATATACCTTGCCTTTGAGAATAAAATTTTCATACAAAGCCATCATAGAATTGATAAAATATAACCCTATAGATATAATTTTAGTTATCCATCAAATCAAATGTTTTGGAACACACGTGGAAGCCTTAAAGTTATTTTAAGACGTGAGTAATGATAGTTTGCTTAAGCTGAAGGCAAATCACGTCACCAACATTCACCACCTAGTCGACTCACTTGCTAAGTTCGAAGTATATATATATATATATATATATATATATATATATATATATAGTTATTTTAAGAAGTGAGTAATGATAGTTTGCTTAAGCTAAGTTCGAAGTGTATATATATATATAGCTAAACCTTAAAAGTTGAACAAGAAAACCCATATGAAGGTAATGCTAAAACACGACCTTGAGCAAGTAACAAAAACTAAAACTCCAACTAAGGTATGAAATTTATTAAGTACTTTGTTTAATATATTTTTTTATGTTCCAAAGACTAACTTGATTTTCATGTGTGGCTAGATTAGATTTTTTCGTGATTTATGTGATTAGAATAAATCCCCTGATTCGTGAAACAGCCACAGGAGTGAAGTTTTTGGCCTAAGAATACTTATAGAAAATTTTAGGGTTTGCGGATTGTTGATATGGGTTTAATATCTAATATTATCTTTCGAATATAGGGAGTCTCGCTAAGAACTATTCCAATTATGTGAGGCTGAGAAGTTTCCGATGTATGAAATATAAATGAGAGTTGAAGCTTAGTGTGTACCATTTTCTGGAATTAAAATAAGTTTCCAAGATAATTATGATGGTAAATTAATTTTGGTATCTTGAGGGTTTCGATATAAGGACAGTAGTGAATTTTTAAAGTTTCGGCAACTAGGGTTTCAACTTCTTTAGAAAATCTTTCCGGCACTAAGTTTCTTGGTGTTTGAGATTAAGCAATAATTTAGTTATTGAGCATAGGATAGTTTTCATGATTGGTACATATAATATAGTCAGTAATTAGGTGTTTAATGGATGAAAGATCTCGGCAATCAAAATCTTTCGGCATTTGTATGTTTCTAGGTTTAAATTAATCTCAAGTGAGTAAGTGTTTACAAGTCTTGGAAGTTTTCGTGGGAGATATTATTAATTATATTGTGTTAGCATGTGCCAAGAAAGTTTCTATACAACTACATAAAATTTTTCGTAACCTTGCTATTCTATACCACAAAAGTTACTTAAGTGGTATCTAAGTGAAGTCTTCGTGAACTTTATAATATTTTTGGTATCATAATATTTCCCAAAGATTCCGGTTCATTACTAACTATTCGATATATTATTTCATAAGAGGATTTCGGCATTTCACATGTTTAGGTAATGATACAATTTTCGGTATTATTAACTTTGTGGTATTTTAGGGTTTTTCTATTTCTATGATTTTTGGTATTTAGGGTTTGAAAATTTCGAAATTAGGTGACTTAGTAATATACTAATATAACAATATTTTGTGCTCAGAGATTCGAACTATAGGGAATTCACCAGGATTATCGACCGATTGTATTCGGAGGACAGGTAGGTGGAATATCCATCTACAACACGTAAACTTATTTGTGTTTGTTGAATATATGTTTTATGTGATTAATATGAATAGTATGTGTTTTAAAGTGATTCACATGATTTACGTGCTTCTGTGTGCCACTATGTGGTTATGTGAATTACATGTATACGTACGTCTCATTTAGCATCATGTTACCATGTATTATCCTGTTAAATACCTGCATATACAATACACGTCATTTCACGGAGTGTACCGTGGTGGAACGGTGGTACTGTATTGTACCTAGTGAGCAGTAGTCGATATTGGCTGTCGACCCGTAGAGGAGTCACGTGAGTGTGGGCATGTGCTGTGCGCCAGCGCCTGTGACGGTGAGCCATTGGCCCGTTGGACATTATGCGGCAGACTGCGGCGACCTAGAAAGGAGCTACTTGGGATATCCCCAAGTAGGCTAGCTAGTGTAGGCCACGCTGTCGCGTGCGGAAGGAGGCGACCTGGAGGGTGCGACCTGGGCACCCTTACGGGACCTAGCGTAGGCTACCAGCGTGGGCACCGCATTGGCAGAAGAGGCGACCTGAGAGTGTGACCTGATACGGCTCAGGGAGGCTGCTCAGTGTAGGCCACTGCCGTAGTGTAGTGATCGTGTTGTGGTTGTGTTAGTGATCGTGGTAGTGGTTTCGCGTGATGGTGACAGTATAGAGCCCAGGGCCCGTTGTGAGGTGGTGATCCCGATTTTGATTGGTGATAGTGAGTGGCATTGCATTGATGAAAAATTGGGGGTGAGTGAACGTGAGCGAGTCACACGTACATGCATTATTTCACCTACTGGGCAATTGCTCAGTGTTTGCGTGTTGTAGGTAATCGACGATCGAGGCTGGCTATCGAAACTTCCATGGGCTTTTGAGGGCGGGTGCTGTACATGGATGACGACCTGTGGGCGAGTGATGGGGTGTTTTGGGCCTTCGGCCCGTTCGTATTAACTTTTTGTATAAACAATTTTTTTTGTAAAATGGGTTCTACGCGGCTTTCGCTGCTAAACCCGATGCGATTTATCGCAAATTAGCGATTAGAGAGTGAGGGTCGCTACAGCCCTCGGAGACGGGTGCTTTCCTAGTGTCATGTCGGGACGTCTCGATGGCGGCCAGCACTCTCTCCACCATTTTGTCTTCTAAGGATTTGATGGCTGCAGAGAGAGCTGTCTGGAACTGGGCTTCAGTCCTTCTACGATGGACGCCTCCGTCGTAGAAGGACCAAGACGACTGATGTCTCCTGTTAACAACCCTTGAGCGAACACCTGCTCCTCAGGTTGGCTCGGAGTCACTTGAGGTTGTGACTGTTCGAGACATCCACCCAATCCTTGAGTTGAATCTTGAAGATTCTCCTGTATGGGTGTTGTGGCAGGCTCTGATTGATCCTACAAACCAGACACCGGTAGGCTGTGCTGCGGCTCAAGATTGAGTGATGAAATGTCCGCAACACTTGAAGGGATGATCGGCGCGGTGGTCTTATGTGGTGGTGACGGTGGTGAAGAGAGACTCTAGTTGTATGCTTAGTCTTCTTGGAGTCCGTCCTATCAGTCGAATCTCCTCATCAGACTCCGTGTCGGATGAGGTGACTGTGTGAGGAGAAGGTTCACATTCAATGTCCTCACGAGCCTGTTCCATCACCGGTGGAAGTGAGCTTATCCCCGCTTCTGCCTCGGCTGTGCTTTTTGTTGAAAAACCTCCTCAATGGGCTCTTCGAGCACGCCTATAAGGACAGACACTTCCACTTGGAGCTCCTGATTTTGATCTTCAGCTTCCATTTCGAGAGCCACCTCGTCGATCACCATGGCATCCAGATTTGGTAGCTGAGTTTCTTGGATTGGAGGCTCTTGTTCAAGCTCCTGGGCCACTGCATCGATCATCGTGTCCTCAGGGCTTGGGTGTTGTTGTTGGTGAGGGCTCACATGGAAATCTGCTCGTACAGCTCCATTTGTTGTGTAATGATTACGGAGAACCACCGAGCATATGACATATTCTTCGAGCGTTTGTTCTCCTTTTGTCGGACCTGCTCTGCTAGATTATTCCAGATCAGTTGAGCGAAATCGTAGTTGCGAGAGAAGGCGATTCCGTGGAAGATACGGAGAATGTTGTCGCTGCCTTTACGATCGAGAAAAATTTCCGTGTAAATTTACGATCGAGAAATTATATTTTCGCGTAAATTTACGATCGAGAAATTTTTTGCGCATGAATAGAATTTTTGCTGTGAAAGTTATCGAGCAAGAAAGTATTTCGATTTTAAAAAGAAATTTTAGCTGCGAAATTTTACGATCGAGAAATTGTCAACGAGAAATTAAGTCAAACATCGAGAAAATTTTCGATCGATCAAAATTGTCGCTGCGTGCTTTTACGATTGAGAAATTTTATCGCCAAAAAATTAATTTTATCGCCGCTAAAATTTTCGACCGAAAACAAATTGAAATCGAGATTATTGTTTTCGATTGTAAGTTTTGCGCTCGAAACTTAAAGACATCTATTTAAACTATTCCGTTGAGTAAGCTTTGCGCTCGCATAAACTCAAATTGGAATTTCTCGATGGTAGTTATTTTTCGATCTCTGTTATTTATCTAAACGACTAAGTCAAAAGGTTTTGCTATCGAGAATCTTTTCCGATCCAAACAGTAACTCAATCAAATTAAAATTCAATTATTACTGTTTGCGTGCGAGAAAGTTCTTCGACGCCTTAAAACGTTTAAAACCCAGTTTAGTCTATCTTTCATTCGAACTATAATAATGCAGAAAATCGAAACAATCTACCCTCAAAACGAACAGGAAACTTCGAAACTATCTTAATATGCTGTTTTTTAACCTAGATTATGCTTAGAGACTGGTCTTTAAACATTGCAAACTAGCATTCGAGTTTCCATAGTATGAACAGACGAGAAATTATCATAAAATCATGCGAAAGACTGCAGAAAACAGATGCACACGGAGTTCAAACACACAAAAACCCCTAAATGATGTCGAATCTACCTCTCAAAGACGAAGATTAGTGAAAGTATGTAAGATTTTGTAAGATTTCGACTTTCATCTTTGCGGAAAAGGTTTTTCGCGAGAGAAAAATTATCGATTGTTGAGTTTTACAATGAGGGTTTTGCGTGTATTTGTGGATTTTCGACTGCAAGCATTAATTTCGTTAAATGGGTTGATTAGACGTTTTTTGATACTTAACAATTTCTAGGCCCATTACTGCTTATGATCGAGAAACTTACGATCGAGAATTTCCTTTGGTTACTATTTAATTTTCGCTCGACAAATTCCGATCGAGAATTTTCATTTGGTTCCTGTTTAATTTTCGCTCGTCAATATGAAAGCGAAAATTTTGGTCCCATTTGATCCAAACCTAACCCAATTTCGGATCTTGTTCTTTTGTTATGATTTGTGGGACAATATCTAGTCATTAGATGATAATATAACAGATGAATCAAATAAAAATGAGTCATGTAGGACATGATCTCATTTAAACGAATCTAAAGTATATTTCATGATTTAAAACTTGGTTTTATAATAATGAGACTTGTGATTTTCGTCCATAACAAGTTCTAATCTTTCTCACACTAAGCTTTGAGTTTATAGAGAGAAGAAAAAGCATCTGGGGTTGTTCTTGAGAAAAAAGTCTGAGTGAGTTAATAGCAAATCACACACACATACACATCTCTATACAACAATTCTTCACTTCCTCTAGCATCCTTGGGGAGGTAAGTCTGTGGCACATCACGGGGTCGGCATGTCTCTCTTCAGCACATTTCGTGAGCTACGGGAGCTAAGGATCTTCGCGTGAGGGTAAGATCCTTATACCTTATATGTGTACATGTGTTTTTCTTTATTTAACCGAGTATCTTGGGAAATCCGTATGGGAAACCTGGGAAAAAATTTTTAAATTCTGCTGCATCATGGGCAAGGCCTCGGGTCACCCGGGGTTTCCTAACACCTTCACCACCCTTTGTCTAGATTGCCAAAGGTATTTGCAAATTCTTTCAATTATACCGTGCTAAGTTTTTGAATTTCCTGTTATACTTTCGTCATGTTAGAAACCAAAACCGTGGCAATTGTTGTATTGTTTGCAACAAGCTTATTAGACTATTAATCCTAATTTACGCCATTGTTTGGTTTTTGAAGTGATACCATCGCACTTAATTACTTTGGCTAATTGTTTAAACCTCTATGTGGATTGAAGCTGTTAGATGCTGAAAAGGAATATACTATTGTTGCTTAAAACTATGCAGGGAATGTCATGAAGCTTAGATGTTGTTATGAGTTAGGCTACGCATTATTTGTGATGTTATATTCGTTACTGATACTGAGTAGTTGATGTTGGTGAAACACACGCTATTGGTGTTAATCCGTGGACGTGGTGTACCTTCTTGAAGCAGTGTTGGTGGTTGCTTGCTTTCTTTTTCTTGCCGTGACAATACATTGGGAGGAACAAGATCTTACTGAAGTAGCTGGATAAGCTTGAAATTATCGATGTATAGACTGGGCGCTTTTACGCAAATAATGTTCGTTCATCTCTACACTCTTAACTTTTCTTTTCACATCGTTAAATGGGTCTATGGCGAGATTCACTCACTGAGGTTCGTCGTCGTTCCGATCTATGCGACTGTGGGCTATCTAAAGCTTGCGATTCAGACTACGATGATGGACACCTACTGCTCGATAGGCACACCATACTCCAACGCTGGTAGAGTAATTGAAGACGTTAGATCTGCAAAATGCATCATATGGATGCCAAACGCCGCGAACAGAAATGAGACTGGCCCACGAATTGTGAGAGAGAAACTGCTCCAACGCTTACAAGCAACCAGTCCCTACGAGCGACGCAGATGTAAGAGAAATTAAATGGAGCGATAGGGTGAAGATATTAGATGCAGATTCAGCCCTTAGCCATTGCTAGCAGCGAAGGGTTCTGCGAGCCTGACTCTGTAGCTGCCATTCGAATCCCTATGCTTAAGGTTGCGAACTTCAAGGGAGGTATGCCTGTAATAATTCCATCTTACTAGCTGTTAAGGATGATTCTGCAAAGAAGGGTGATACGTTGGTGGGAAATAATGAAGAAAACGAACGGGATAGGCTTCTACGAGTTACGTAAATGTCAATAGAGCACTTCATCTTTTAGTTGTTTGCCATCTTTCCACCAAGTACTGCAAAGTCTAATTCTTTCCTATGTAAATGAAATATATATCTTTCTTCTATTTTTATCAGATGGGAAAAGTATCAAAGTAAGGAGGAAGCTGCTCTTGGTCGTGGAAAACGACAAAGGAAAACTGTTTCATACAGGGAGGCATTTGTAGCTAATGCCGGTGAAGCTTTGCAAAGCTTAGCATTAACCTTATGTTATATGCTTTATTGATTTGTTGAATTCATTAAGTTCAGTTGTATTCTGTTTCTTTGGGGTGTAAAAGAATGGAGCCGAAGAGGAACTGGAGAAAGAAGCGGAGCCCAAACGCGAGTATACAACGACGGGGAAAGCTCTTAAAGATAAATAGTAAGTCGTTTGGATTTGACATCAAACCCAATTTTTAAGAAGAATCATTCTGATTTTGATGTACAGATTTATCTTCTACTGTTTGACGATTTCAAAAGCTCTAAGCTACGGGTCAGGCAAAAAGTGAGACTTGCAAACAAGAATGCTGCCGATCAAAGTCGAACCCTTTCTAGGTAAAAGAAATATATATCTTTCTTCTATTTTCATCGGATGGGAAAAGTATCAAAATGAGGAGATAAAACAAAAAGACCAACGATTTTTGTAGTTTCAAATTAAGTGTCTTCTCAATTTTTTTGTAGTTTTTCAAACTTATTGTAATTGAGGATCATTGCAGGACCATAAAGTTTGGACGGAACCATCGAAGCTTTTTGAAAGCATTGTAGTTGTGGACTTCCTGCAGATTCTGATGTTCAAGCACTTCATGATCTTCATAAAAGAACTATATTTCTTTTTTTCTATATTTCATCAAGTTAGCTGCTTATATGCTGAACACCGAAGGAGCTGGCGCTAAGATTGAGAATCAACAAACTCATGGCGATATAGAAGCAGCCATTGATATGGCTAAGAAAGAAGTTAAACAAGTGAAGCTAAGCATCGGAAGTCTCTCAATAAGTTTGTAAGATATGTCTAAGTCTTGCTTAGTAGTATTCATGGAAAGAGCTCAATACATTTATAAGTCATCTAAGTCTTCACTAGTAGCGTATACTTTTATAAGTTTAAAAATAGTCTTCATTACTAGTGTATATTCATATATTGCATGATATATTAGAAATTATTTTTATTTGATCTGACCCATAATAATGTTTCTGTTGCGTATTTTAAAATAATGTCAATATAAATTTTATATGTGTAACAATAAAAAAAATATTACATTATACATTAAATTTTTTTATTGACATGCGCCATAATAATATCTCAGTCGTGTATTATGAAGAATGCCAACATTCAGATGTTTTCAGTAGTGCACATTAAATGAAGTCTTCCATAGCAGTTGGCAATAGTGCAAATAAAATGTATGATGAGAAATCGCACGAATGAGCCTTACAAGACGTCTGGACCTAAAGTTCTAGGACAAACCCTTTAATTACACGACTGCTTAAGTAAGAGTTGTGCAAAAATAAGACTCACAAAGATCATGATTAACTGATATTGTTCACAAGTTCACATATAATGCAATATTATTTTTATATTGTTACACGTATAAAAAAAATATATTTGACATTCTTTACAATACATGACCGAAATATTATTATGGCTCAGAACAAGTAAAAAATAATTTTTAATATATGTTGGCATTCAGCATGACTAAAATATTATTATAGCGCACGTAAGATAAGAATGATTTGTAATGTATAATGCAATATTTTTATATTGTTACACGTAAAAAAATATATTTGACATTCCTTACAATACATGACTGAAATATTATTATGGCGCATGTCACGTAAAAATAATTTGTAATGTATAACGCAATATTTTTTATATTGTTACACGTATAAAAAATTTATTTGATATTCTATACAATACACGACTGAAATATTATCCCAAATGAAGTAAAAAATAATTTCTAACATATGTTGGCATTCTTCACACTACATGACTGGAATATTATTATGACGTAGATTAAATCAAAATGATTTATAATGTATAGTGCAATTTATATTGTTAAACGTATAAAAAATATATTTGACATTCGTTATAATACACGACTATAATATTATTATGATGCATGTCAATTAAAAATAATTTCTCATGTATCATGCAAAATTAATGATACGAACATTTAATTTGCACTACATCTTATTATTCTTATAAATTTATTTAGCGACTGGCTCATTAGAAACATTTATTTAATTTGCAACTGATACGAACATCTGAATGTTGGCATTCTTCACAATACATGACTGAAAATTATTATCGCCAGACCAGATCAAGGAAAATAATTTGTAATTTATAATGAAATATTTTTTATTTTGTTACACGTGTAAAAAATATATTGGACATTCTTTACAATACACGACTAAAATGTTATTATGACGCATGTCAATTAAAAATATCTTCTCATGTATCATGCAAAATTATGATTATTTATATTGTATAATGCATTACATCTTATGAGTCTTATAAATTTATTTAGCGACTGACATTCACTAGAAACATTTATTTTGCACTACTGATACATCTGAATGTTGGCATTCTTCACAATACACAACTGAAATATTATTATGGTGACCGTCAAATAAAAATTATTTGTAATGTATAATGTAATAGTTTTTATATTGTTACACGTATAAAAAATATATTGACATTCTTTACAATACATGACTGAAATATTATTATGGCCCACAGCAAATAAAATAATTTCTAATTAATGTTTGCATTCTTCACAATACACGACTGAAATATTGTTATGGCGCACGTCTAATAAAAATGATTTATAATGTATAATGCAATATTTTTAAAATTGTTACACGTATAAAAAATATATTTGACATTCTTTACAATGCACGACTGAAATATTATTATGGCTCAGATCAAATAAAAAAAATTCTAATGTAGCATGCTACAATTATTTATATTGTAATAATTGACTACACCTTATGACTCTTATTTAGCCAGTGCCATTCATTAGAAACATTTAATTAGCACTACTGCATACGAACATCTGTGTTGTCATTCTCACAATACACGACTGAAATATGCATGTCAAATAAAAATATTTGTAATGTATAATGCAATATTTTTATATTGTTACACATATAATAATTATATTTGACATTATATACCATACACCACTGAAATATTATTATGGCCCATATTAACTAAAAATGATTTCTAATGTATCATGCAATATTATAATTATTTCGATGTTACACGTAAAAACAAAACGTATCTTTGACATTCTTTACAATACACGGCCTTCATTAGTAGTGTATACTCATATATTTTTTATCTGTTTAACAATAAAATAATTATAATATTGCATGATACATAGAAATAACGCACAAGAAATTTGTTAGAGGCGTGTAAGTCTTCATAAGTTGTTGTCAGTAGTTCAAACTAAATGTGTCTAATGAATAGAAGTCGTTCAATAAGAACCCATTATTTGGCACTTCTACGACTTTCTCTTTGTTGTTCTCTCTCATTGATATCTTCAACTAATATAAAGAAGGACATATACGAGCATGCCATGATGATAGAATAAATGAAATTATGAAAGAAGAAAGAGCAAAGAGTGTTGATTAGTGTACGAATCCGTCGAGTGCCATACAATATCATCGATGAGAGATCTCTCAGCTTCCACGTCCGCATCAAAACCCGCCATGTAGTATTCTCTGACAGGGTACCCTAAACCCTAACAAAAGGGCTTACGGTTGTCTTCTAACCCTCCCTATGTATCCACTTAAAGAAATAATAATGAATGTATGAATGAAAAAAACTTAAAAGCAAACTCGGGAAAAAGTAATCAACAACAACATCAAAACGTTACTTAGAATGTTAAAAGACTCACCGAGTAATTAATAGATGCATGTGCCTTAGACGATTGATTTAATATATTGTTTTACATACCCAAATCCATCGCGAGCGAGATGAAGGACGTTTGCCGCTAGCTTAGTGACCATCGATTCTGAGAGGTTATTTAAATGCTTGTATTAGTATGGAAAATGTAAACAATTGCCTAAAATTTGAACGACCAGCACCTTATAAAGATGTGCATCATATGACCATTGCGGGTGCAAAAACAATATATGGAGAAAAAAGCTACACCTGAATATGCCATACAAACAAATAATCTACAGTGGATCCGAACGCTACTAATCAGACAATGCTATTATATATATGGGAAATTTAAATTGAGTAAATAGTTATGGGATCGAGATATTGTCATATAAACATATAACTTCACTACTCAACATATATGTTTGACAATTATTTAGCGATTAAATAGCTATAATCATATATGATTTAGGGGTTTTCATATATGCTTTATCTTGAGACACTATTAATCAATATATGCATACAATGTAACAATGTTTTCCAAATGGCATCAGTCAAGCAACAAAGAACATTACATACATTATTTGGAACTTCGCAACAATCTTTCGACATTTGGCATCAGCCACATACCTATTCATGAAGTGTTCGGTCCAATCCTTTTTTCCGTTACATTATGGTTTACAAGTTATTATTGCCTTCACATCTTGGGTAAGTAATGTCAATTAATAAAATTCAGTTGTTAAACCTAAAGAGAGTTGACGTATACCTTCCGAAGTTGGTTGTCATGCATGGTCAGTTGTAAGTTATCATGTATTGAGATATGTGTCCAGTAGGTATCAAGATTTAATCATCAAAGGAAATTATATAGAGATACCAAGTTCTTCAAACATTCAGACATTATAGACATATTATACCACAAAACCTTTAACACCATATAATATAATATCTTACCGTACTTTTTATTGAATATTGTGTATGAATGTATTTTATGAGTATCAGTATCACAGTACTTATATATCATGTTTTATATTACTCTGTTTTGCATCTCGGCTTCTATGATCTTCAACAGGTCGAAGTACGAGGAAGAGATCTCGACTCCACTCTACCCACCTTCAACCTAAGGAATCGGAGATTGGTAAGAATCTTTCTTAACATCAATATTGCAAGAATGCTCCATTTATCGACTATTATTCTATATAATAAAAAGTTTCTTGCTGTATGAAATAGTTTTCGTACAGTCGTGCAGTTTCTTGCGGGTGTAAAGAGTATGAAGTCTAAAACAATTAGGCAAGAGATTGCTTAACTAACGGTATGTAATAAGAACATAATGCATTACTGATGTATATTGTTATAATGCACTGGTGCATCGTTCTTACTCTTGTTTCCTAAGTTACATGATTGTTTCAATAACAGTCGTGCAATAGTTTTCGTACAATCGTCCAGTTCTTGCGGTGTAAAGAGTATGTATTGGAACATTTATTCTGATTTCTTTGTTTGAAGTTCTACATAGTTATGTTTCTAATTTCATAATCCATGATTAACATTTATTTAGGGTTTGTCCTGTTTTTGCACAACTGTTATTGAAGCAATCGTGTAATTAAAGGGTTTGTCCTATTTTGCACGACTCTTATTGAAGCAGTCATGTAATTTAACAAACAGGAGGTCGTGCATAATATCAAATCGATCTAAACCATGTAAGAACGTCGTAATAGTGCATTATAACATTATATAAGTCGTGGTGCAAAATGTTACGGCCATAAGTGAACACAATGCATTCTTATCTAATAATTTATTGGATGAAGATAGGGAAATTGTAGACGGAAAGGAAGTAAAAAAATGTTTGACACTGACTTCAGGAGGTTTCATACATCCATTCAGATATGTTTTTACAGGTTTGACATGTAATTGTAGCATCTCATCGGAAACATTATATTGAACCAAATTTAAGAACATATTGATAGATTTATTTACTTTGCGCGAAACAGTTTGTCTTATGAATGCCTAGAAAAACGTTGGAAATCTACGAGAATATACTACCGATGAAGACTTAAACGACTCTTACAAAATTGTTCGCCCACCGCAATATATTAGAACATATATTCGCACCACTGACAAATATTCAAACATGTCACACAAAAATGTAAACGGTGACACGATCAATAAAAATGAGATCATTACAAAAGTTGTATGAATTACTTAATCACACGAACTTTATTTCATATAACACATTAATATTGTCCATATAATTTTCAACCGTAATTACAAATTTTAAGAATGGAAAATGAGAAGTAACATTTATAAAAAAAACCCTGCCACAATATATTTTTTTTGCCATTTAGTTGTATAAATGGTTAAGTATTTGTTGCCCCCAGCTCGGGTTGGGAAGTTGCCAACCCCGGCCCGAAACCCGCAACGAGACCCCCCCCCCCCCTATCCTAAATTTTTTATATAAATATGATATATATTTATAGAGAAACATATATTTAATAAATAATAATTATAGAAAAAATTTATAAATGCGTGGCAGTTTTTTTTTCTGAGGCGGATCTCGGGTCCACTATAAAATAAATGGGCGGGTCTCGGGTTCACTAGAAAATAGATGGCCCGATCGCGGATCTCGGGTCTTTCCCATAGTAATAGATATAATAAACCAAAAAACTCCTAAAAATAACTCGTGCATCGCACGGTCTGAAACTAGTATTCTTAAATATGACTTGATATAATAAGGGAATTACTATTTACCGCCCCCTTTTTACTTGTTACCGCCCCCTAAAGGGCTGAAAAAAGACGTTTTTGCCCATATGTTATTTAAATAAATTTAAAAAAGTAAAATATAATAAAAAGTAAGAATTTGTATTTAAAATCCTTTACCACACAACACTTTTCAAATCACACATCCAAATCAGACAAAAAAATAGAGAATTTTCAAATCGCAATGGATCGACGACAAGTACAGGGAAAGGAAAAGGGGGTGCTCTCACGATTGGTAAGCAAATTTCGTAAAATTCATTCGTACATAGATTGATTGTCGAAAACGGGTCGGAATAGGCTGAAAGAACGGCGATCGAACGAAAACTACGCCGAATTTCGGCACGACCGAAGCATAATTTCGGTCGGCCAAGTCACGACCGAAATCTCGTTTCGGTCACGTTTCGGTCGTGACTTCTCAGGTTGCATGGTTGCCGTACGGTCCCGATCCAGCGGCGCAGCACCTGTGGATTCTTTTCGTGGGCTGGGTTAGATATCGCGACATCGTTGAGCCCTACGCACCCTCGAGAGTGTTGCGCCAGCAGGGGTACGTGTAGCTCATACCGCCGCCGATGAGTCCGCCACAGAAGGCGGTCATGCCAGCAGACCCGTCGAGGTATAAGGTACACTATTCTGCGGATGCAGCAAAGCATGCTTGGCGACAGTTCCCGTACGCGTACATCCTCAACCTCTCGTACATCAGTCGGACCGCCGCAGAGTACCTTGGTGAGACGTTGCAGGGTACATGGACTGGTATGAGCGGCATTCTCATCCTCGTCTGTTTTCGTCGGAGTCGGGATCCTCATCGGGGGCATACCCCCGCGCAGCCACGCTGACTACGTATGTAATTTAATCTTATGTGGATTTTTTATATTTATACGTTTATTCGCTATTTATATGTATTATTTCACTGTATAGTGGTACAGCTCGATGTACACCTTGACTAGCGAAATGCTAGCTAGGATGCATCTTCACGGCAGCTCATCTGAGTCGGAGTTCAAAGAGCGACTCGAGGACATCAACGACCGGTGGCGCCAGGCCCCTCGATGTGTTGTTAGTTCTATGTTTATTTTATGTATCGGGCAAATTTTATCGATGTTTGGATAATTTTTTTTTGCATATTCATTTCGTGTCAACATCCAGTCAAAAATTATAACACAAAAAAATACTAATACAAACGGAATTACAATAGACTATTCTCACGCATGAGGTGCATCCAGTGTTCGAATCTGTTCTGATATCTAAGTTCCCAACCGGCAAGTCGACGATCACGATACGTGAACCAATACGGATGCAAGACGTGCATAGGAAAGTCTGGACATAAATTCAGTCTAATATAATGTTGGTAATCGTCTCCAAGGTGCGCTATGACGATAGTTCGGTTCGGTCCACTAGCAGTCCGAACGGCACGCAGTGGCAGTATCGTCATAGAATGCATGTTGATAGTCGAACCATTGCCGTACCCATAGAGGATAACTACAGCGTTCCAAATTGTCGCCACAGCCCACAGATCGCACGGTGTCAACATCCAATGGTTTGATAAGCAAAGCCCCATTCCCAGTGTATACGATCCAACTGCATTTTCAATGACTCACTGTAGTACAATGCCGAGTAACTATCCCAATGGGCCTCGATTTCGTTCGCGACGTTATTCGTTACGGTGACCCATTCATCCTCCTCATTGTAAATATGGGAGACGATAGCGCGAAATCCGCAGTTGCCGTCAGTGGAAGAAGTTGGATTCATTCGTCCTTACGATGACTGATGTTACGTGGTACTGCAAGCGGCTGTGGAAGAAGTTGGATTCACCTGTACAAAGCATTTTACCGGATTAGAGGTGCATCCATGTTTGTATGAATTTAGGAGTGAAAGATAGTAGTACCTGTCTCCATAGTAGATGTACGAGATCGCTTCGCAGACGAAGATGACGTACGGCCCTGACTGCTACGACCCTGGCTGCTACGACTGGTACTGTTGCGCCCTCCGTAGCGTCCCCCCTTGGGATTGCGTACTCCCAAGCACTTCGATCACGCTTCGTGGAGTTTCTTTTCTTTGGTCGACCTTTTACAGACGTCTTAACAACAGGCTCATTCCACTCTTGGACCTCGGGATAGAGATGTTCGTGAACTACTCGATGGAGGCCACGCATAACGGCGGGATCGCGGCCTTCCGCCTCACGCACGAGGTCGTATAAGTGCTCTTGATCAGAAATATCGAGAATTACTCCCTCGCCGATTGTGAGTGTCCTCCAGAAGTCGTGCAAGCATTGCCGAAACTGGGTAGTTGTTGTCCACGCATTGCTGAAGCTTTCAAGCACATGGGAGCTGGTGCGTACGTCGTACTACACATCCGCACGCGGAGTAAACCTCATCCGACAACTCTTTGGCCCGCCACAGCCCACTTCCCATTATCGATATTGCATGGTGTGAAACTCTGTATAATAACGTTAGGAATGGAAATCCTAACATCGGAATAGGTCGTTTCGACCTGGACTCCTCAAGTGTCTGCATGTCAACATTAAAAAATTATTAGATAAAGATTTCTGACACGTAATAATAATTAATTTTCCTTTCTGATGCGAATCAACTGGTTCTGAATCTGGTCGTGCACCTTCACCCATACGGTGTCAAGAGACCCAGTGGCCGAATTCAGCCATCCTTTCAGCTCGCTGTGAGCACTCTCCACACGACATGTAGTGGTGTTCCCGAAATGAAGCACATGGTTCGTCCAAGCTTTGGCGAACTTCTCCTTATGCACCAACCATGTCTCCTCAACATACTTAACGATATCTGAGTCGGCTACCCAACGCAGACGCATATCAGTCACTGCCTTCTCGTATTCGTCTTCCGTCGGAGCTTCCACGACTGCTTTCCAAGACTTGTGCGTGAAGTGAGCTGCGGTCTTTTTGCTCTTCCCCGCCAACCAAAAAACTTTGTTCTCCACATCTTTATAAATATGCCACGTGCACAGCAGATGGTGAGAATGCGGAAATACCATATGTACCGGTCGAACAAGGCCCAACTCACGATCAGTCACAATCGCCGACAGGTGGACACCTGGCCCTAGCATATCCCTGATAGACTGCAACATCCACCCGTAACTCTCCGTCTCGTCCTCCATGACGGAAAACCCACACAGAAAGTTGTGATTACAGGGAGTCATCCCTATAATCCCAACTAGACATCTTATATCTATTGGTCTTGTACGTAGAGTCAATCCTAATAAAATAAGGATACATCCTCACCAGTGCAAGTGACTCCGGGTTTGCAAGAAAGACATGTGTCAGCGCGTTAGTCTCCTCGTCTCTCAGCGCGTCAACAAAATATCCGGCCTCTGTCGCCTGGTGCATCAACTGGCATACCAAGTCTCGACCCTCAGAATATCCTTCTTCAAACGATCTCTGTTATTATATATATGTCGGATCGTCGTGTTATCTTCGCGTGTCGAGCCCTCATCGTTGAGAGGATATGAGCTGGTTTCGCTTGCGCAGCAGCCATTTCCTCTACGACCTTCTTTACCTGGCTGCTTAACCCACTCGTCTAGCGGTGTCCCTCGGGATACTGTATCAGAGGGTGATTGTGTATGGAATTCTCAGGTGGGCCCGTACGAATGTACCATTCCCTAGTAGCTCGATCCTGCTGGGCTATGACTACAAACGGACACCTGCACTTGTTAGACTTCGACCGCCTCTCCAATTCATTCCCCTTGCCTCTATAATGTTCTCCGCGAGAACATCTAATCAATTTTTTCGTATCGCATTTCTTATGCGACGAAATAATCACCTCGAAACCAAGAGCAATAGCGCGCCTTTCGCCCAGATGGCTTCCACGTCGGTCGGAAATCGTCCTCCTTCGCGGAAATGCTCACTGTACTTTATCCCGTCGCCCATGGAATCCTCCGGGATATGGACTTCCCTCTCCAAGTTTGAAAAAAAATTTCAGAGCCAAACTGGAATTTCGGCCACTTTAAGAGGCGACCGAACAACGATTTTGGCCCTATCTAAAGCGGCCGAACGATGATTTCAGCCGCCACTGTCCCGGCCGAACAACAATTTCGGCTCGGACAGCCGCGGCCGAACAACCGGCCACTTTAGACGAAGCCGAAATTTTTTTTCGGCCCCCACAAGGTACGACTGAAATTGTTGTTCGGTCGCCCCTTGTGTGGGCCGAAATTCTCCTTCGGATGAGCCGAATGTTTCGATCGAAATCGATCGATGTTCGAGAATTCACGTACATACGAATGAAATTTACGAGAATTTGCTTACCATCCGTGCCAATAGACCCTTTCTTTTGCCCCTTCCCTTTTCCAAAAAGACGACTCATTGCGATTTGAGTTTTTTTTGTTATGTTTGACTCTGATTTAGATGTGTGACTGCGATAAATAAAGTGTTGTATGGAAAAGGACTTTAAATAGAAATTTATATTCAAAAGGGCAAAATCGTCTTTTTTCATCCCTTTAGGGGGCGGTGACTAGGAAAAAGGGGGCGGTGAATAGCAATCCAGTAAAAAATAGAGGACGTAAATCATTTGATTGTACGTAAAGTCCAAACCAACCCACTTACCAAAGTTAACTCTATGAATTAGCTAGCAGTAGTGAATATAGCAGTTGCCCCTCTATTAACTTCCACACCCTTACCCAACTTGTAGTACCAATGTATAGATCGTGGTACCATTTCGTGAGCACATGGACAATTTTGCCCCTCTACTAATTTCCACACCCTTTTCTTTCCTTACCCAAACTTGCAATACCAATATACGTATGTTTGTAGTACAAATCTATGGATGTTCGTGGTACCATTCCGTGAGCTACTGCAGTACCATACGTAGGTTACTTATCTTTTCCGTACCATGTGCTTAACTATCGCAACTCCTACCCTAAAATTGTATCACCAATATACATATATTTGTAGTACCAATATATAGATGTTCGTGGTACCGTATTGTATGCTAGTGTGGTACCAAGAGTAGGTTACTTGTTGTACCAATATTTATAGTAACCGTCACGACAAAAGAAAAATTCAAATGGCGTCGAAAAATTCCTTACCAAGACTTGAACAATATACGTATGTTTGTAGTATTAGTGTATCGATGTTCGTGGTGCTGTACCGTGGGCTAGTGTGGTACCATAGGTAGGCTACTTGTGCTGAGCACATGGAACAAAAAAAGATACAAGTAACCTACGTATGGTACCACACTAGCTCACAGTATGGTACCGCGAACGTCACATTGGTACTACAATCATACGTATATTGGTATTTCAAGTTTGGGTAAGGAATTTTCGACGTCGTCTGAATTATTTTTGGTCCGTGACCGTTGCCATAGATATTGGTACTACAAGTAACCTACTCATGGTACCACACTAGCTTACGATATGATACCACGAACATTTGTATATTGGTACTAAGATATATGTATGTTGATACTACAATTTAGGTAGGAGTTGCGATAGTTAAGCAACTGGTACGGAAAAGATACTACAAGTAACCTACATATGGTAACTGCACTAGCTCACGCAACGGTACCACGAACATCCATACATTGGTACTACAAACATACGTATAGTGGTACTGCAAATTTGGGTAAGGAAAGAGAAGGGTGTGGAAATTAGTAGAGGGGCAAAAATCGTCCATGGGCTCACGGGATGGTACGACGAACATCTATACATTGGTACTACAAGCATCCGTATATTGGTACTACAAGTTTGGGTAAGGGATCCGCGGATTTTGACAGATTTTTTGGTAATATTGTTATTTTTATAAGGCTAAAATTGTCCATTAGCTATATGATATAAAATTTTGAAATAGGGAGTTTGATGATAGAAAATGGGAAGGAGGGAGTTAGTTGATAGATATTTTGGGAAATGAGGATTTAGTTATAGATTGGCCTCACAAATACTAGTTAATCTCAAAATAAAACCACACCAAGATGAAATAATTCACAAACACTTGCACGTCTTCACACTCCAAAGGTTCCACACAGAACAGCATTATTTCCCAGCAAGCAAATAGACACACACAAACGCCCGGCCGGCAATAAAAGTAAAATATAAAAAAAAAACACGAAGCTCGCCGACCATCCATCACAGATTGAGCACACGACTCAACCGTTTTTCGAGCAAAGAAACGCCATTATTCTTCCCCGCCGCCGACCTCCTCCTGCGGCTGCTCTTCTTAATCTGAACAAGCTTATCATAAACACACCATGGAAAGCTAATAAAATGATCCCTCTTCATCCCCATGTTATAAAGCCCGTAATAGCCAGGATGATAAGTCACATGGTACCAAGCCGAGGCCATAGCGTAAGAATCTTCGCCGCCCCTCTTAAACCAAGACCTCGCCTCGTTCCTCAACGACCTAACCGCCACGCCTATGGCCTCGGCGTCCTTCCTCCTATCGAACGTCCTCGACATCTTCATTATCCCTCCGCTCAAAATCTCTGCCTCCGTCCTAATTCCGTAGTAGTCCATGAGATTTCCAAGCTTATAGTCGTACTCCGTCTTGTACTCAAACGCCTCGTCGAGGTACTCTTCGTACCCTTCCACCTCCATTTCTTCATCGTAGAACCTCCTCGCCATGTCAGCAGTGAACGCCCCACCGAGGGAAGAAGTCTGAGGCGAGATGTCCTTCACCTGTCTGAAGAGCTTTCCGATAACCCTAGTGGATACGTACGTGGGCTTGTCGGGCTTTTCCATGAAGTCGGGATACTCCCTCACGCGGAGGTGGGACGGGATTTCGGCGGGGACGCCGGTTTTGGGGAAGTCTACGGCGATGGAGAAAAGCCTAGCGAGCTCAAGGCACGGCTCGCTCATGGCCATCGACGGCTCCTTGTCGGCGAACGCGGTGTGCGCATTTGCGATGATTCCTAAGCTGTCGTTGACTATGTAGTTGGCGAAGTATTCGGTTACTTCGTCGACGGTGACGTCGTGGTCGAGCTCGACGGTTGGGGCGGGCCCGTAGCTCATGGGCGGGACCTGCTTTGTCGGGATGAGCTCGGGGTCCCAGCATACAAAGTATATGTCTCCGTCCAAATCGCTCCCCGAGCACTCGTTTGGGTGGGGCCTGAATTTTGTTGGGGGGGGGGGGGGGGGGGTGTGGGAAATATAAGAGATGTTGAATTGCATATAACTCGTATGTGGTTTGTTTATAGACTAAGCACCAAAGCCCGTGTCATTTGTGAAATAGCATAAAACGGCATCGTGGTTTATTTTACCATACGCTGATTGTACTTACACCCCTAATTGAGGAGTGGTAAACTTTAGAACATACTGGGGGGCAGGGCTAAGTTAAGACAATACTGGGGATACGGTGCTAGGTTTAAACAAGCACAAGGAGTTTCATGCAATAAAAAATGCATAGGGTAGTAACGTGCATTCCGGTAAATCCACGAGGTGGGGGTATAGCATAATTTACCCAAAGAATAAAAGGATGAAAGCTAAGTTGATTTGATTTGAAGTAAAAACGAAAAAGAAAAGTTTCTATACCTCCTTCCTTTGCTGGGGAAAACGATCGAGTCCACCATGTGATGCAACGCTTGTACGTGGACAGCTTGTAGGACGCGGACGTCGCCTGGGTGCAGACAAGGATTCTTAGCCACGACGACCTTTCCTCGAATGAGGTAATTAAACTCGTCGTCTTGCGTGTAAGAAATATTCCTATCTTCGTGGAAGGACCTTCGTGCGGCCGACGAATACTGAATGAAAACCTGCCCGTACTCAAGAATGCCTGTTTCGTCCAAACATCCCATCATCTGCTGGCCGTTGGGCACGAAGATACGGGCCTTGGTGCGCAAATCGAGCAATTTCGAGGCCCGAAATGTCTTCAGCATCATCGATAAGAAGGGCTCTTCGTCGGGCTTGTACCCACAGTTCAAAAGCTCCTTGAGAATGTAAGTGTTTTCGCCGGGCGACATCAGCGTAAGTGCCTCTTGGGCTTTCAAAGGATCGACGAGGATCTCATCCAACTGTGCCACTGCTTCCCTCTGTTTCTTTTCGAAGACAAAGTCTCGAACTCCGAGGGTAGACAATAGAGTGATGATCTGGCGATTTAGGAAACACGGCTGGTACTTTGTCCAAGCCAAGACGTCGAGCTTTGGGTTGTCCGACTGATACTTTAGCATGCTCGGCCTTAAGAACAGCTTCTTCGAAAAGTATGGATTCGTATCGACTGCAACCACTCCTTTGTATCCGCGAAACCTTATCTGAAACGCAGATGGGACAGAGCCTTTGATGCCGCACTTATCTGCAATTTTATCGGCGAAAGTCGCCGAAATCTTACCTATCCCATCGGAGAAGACGTATTTAGTTCCATTGGTTATGGACACAATGTCGGGAATCTGCTGCATCTCATGCTCGCCTACGGTTAGGGTTTCCTTCGAAGAACCGAAGGATTGGCCCAGCCTTGCTGCGTATTTGGCCACGTTTCTAATCGAGCGAAAATCGCCCATCCACCTTCTTATGCTGTTTGCGCTAATCCCGTCGATCGAAGCAAACATCCAAAGGGAATTTTCCCGCAGCTGACTCGAAGAAAACGCGAGGAATTCGAACTTCTTGTCGCCGATTTGAATCCCTTCTCGGAGTATCGAGAGAACCCTATCGTAGACCTTCGTTCTATTAATATCAGTGTCGACGGCCAAACGCGGAGCTAAATCGGTCGAGTACAGCTTTTCCCACTCTTCGTCCACGAAGGAAACGCGAATGAAGTTATCGACGTACTTTTTGAACTCGCGGAGAACTCTGTTCGAAACGTTTACTTCTGGCCCAGAGAAGTAGACTTTGCTCGGAGTGACTTGAACCCTATGGATGTACAGCAACCCTTCGTCCAAACGTATGGAAGGAGACTTTGGCTGTTCTTTCGAAGCAATGTACCTTTCGTACTGCCCGACAAGCCAATCCACGGGCTCGTAGTAGCATTCTTTTATGAAGTAAAGCTTCTCCAAAGCGTGTTCGATGTATTTCAGATCGATTTTTTGCGGGTCGACCAAATGAAAGAATCTCTTGTCTAGTTTCGGCCCGGGAATACAGCCCGTTTGGACCAAACCACACACCTTAAACAGAATCTTGTAAGGCAGTTGATGCCCGCGGGGAGGATGAACTATAGGGGCTAGAGAGAGGTTGTTGTTATAAGGAACGCCAGACTCCAAGTTTAGAGATTTATTGCTTTCTTGGTAGTAGACAAAATGGTCGCGAAAATCGGGAAGCTGAAGCCCATGGGGAAGAACGAGGCATATGCCCGAAGATTGCCCGATTAACATGTGAGTGAAGTCTGTCGTTCTTACCCACTGATCGTCCTGAGTTTCCATGTAGAAGGAGTAGATGGAGGAAACACAGTTGGTCGCCTTTCTGTATATTCGAGGGGCACAAAACAACTGAAAGAGAAGAAGAAAAACAAGAGTTAAAAGATTGTCTGAGACAGAGAAAGCTGAAATTGAAAAAAAAAATCAGTAACTAACCTGTATGAGAAGAATCTTAGGATTTTGAGAGTGCATCACAATCTGCCATATGCTTTCGTAGGAGAGCTGAAGCCTGTAATCGAAGTATTGATGGGAGAAGAGGAAGTGCATCTTCTTCATCCCATGTCCAAATTTCACAGTGACGTTCGAAGCCCTCCAAAGAACAGAAAAACTGTCGTCAGAAGTTTGGCAGCCAAGGCAAAGGGTTACAGTCTGAAGCTCGTGCAAGAAAGACTTTGGGTTTTGTATAATGTCCATGTCCGAGACAAAGGCCTTCAAGTAGGAAGTCCCAAAGTAGAGCTTAGCGAAGCCATTGGCCAAATCGACGATAAGTTGCGCGTATTTGCTGTCTGAGAATTGGACTTTGGCGTATGATCTCGGGCCCTTCTTCGATGGTTTGACTTCTATGGCTACTACGGTGCCTTTTCCCGTGCGTTGCTCCAAGAAGCTCTTTACCGTTTCGGCCGCCACGAGGCTTGGGAAGCCATAGAGTTGGATTGTCTTCTTCATCCGGCAAAGCACAAACTGCTGCGTTTTTACACCAACTGTGTTAGGGAAAGAATCGAAGCATTTTATTTAGGGATTCAAGGATGAGCAGCTAAATTGGACAGCATAAACACATGTTAGCTCGTTTTTTGTTGCGCTATTTCTGACGAATCCTATGATTTTAATGTGGTTCATGAGATAGCAAAGCATAGCATAACATAGCAGCTCGGTTTCAGCAATCAAGAAAGCCTCAAGGTACTTAGAATACATCCTATGTATTTATGCGGCAGCAATGGTAAGCGAATGAAGAAGTGGAAAGGTTCTTAAACCTAATGAACACCCAAGAGAATAGAGTAGTCACACCTAAAGAAGGATTTGACAATAAATAGATCTATCATATAAGCTCAAATGGTCACCGTCAAGAATCAATTTTTACACAACGATCAAAATCATCAGAACTCGCGAAAATACATAGTGAATGTCAGCAGCTATCCTAAAAAAAACAGAGAAAGAGAGAACGAGAGAGAAGAAAAAACCTTGCAAATCACGAAGAAAAAGCAGTAGACTGAGAAACTGTGACAAATACTTGCTCTTAAGCTTTCGTCAACAGTCAATCAGTGACTAACTTCGGAAGCACATAACTTTACCAGCAAACCCACTACGAGAAAATTCCACTTTATCCTCTCTGTGTTTCCCTTTCTCTTTTCCAACTTGATCGAGAAAGTGGAGTAGTGAAGACCTGATGACTGCGTAGAGTGGAGAGTCAATTATTTTACTCTAAACTCAAGGAGTTTGTCTCTTTTCTAAGCTCCACAGTGTAGAGTGGAAAATAAAAGCAAAGCAAATGATTCGCCATGATGATGAAAGTTGTATGACGTCAGTGGCCTTGCGTATGAACTAGGAGTGGGCATTCGGGTTACGGTTAGGGGTGACCAAAAATATTCGGAAACCGGATTCAGATCCGGTATTCGATTTTCAAAACCCGGAAAAATGGATATCGTGTTTTAAAAATCGGATCGGATATCCGATCAGATTTATTTCAAAATAAACCCAATCGGATACGGATAGTGATTTGTCTAAAATCCGGATATCCGTATCCGGTTTTATATTTAAAAAAAATAAAAAAAAATAAAAAAATAGTCGAAAAAGAAAAATGAAGGTCCAAAAAGGAAAAAAATTAATCAAGTAGAATATTTAAATTTACATTATTTCATAATTGCAAAAACTTTGTTAGAGAATTGAGATAAAATAAAACTTAAAAACATCGAGATGCAAGTAAGAAAATTAATGTGAATTTGTGGTATTGTGTTTATTATTTATTATGTAATTTTGAATCATAAATTTACATATTGTGTGAATTACTATGTGTAGAAATTCTTATACTAAAAATATTTTTTTTTATTGTGATATGATTTTGAATAGAAAATAATAAAAATATAAGAAAAATAAATTTAAAAACCGGATGCGGATATCCGGTAAAAGTATCCGAATAAACCGAATATCCGATTTTCGGATATCCGATTAAAACCGGTGCGGATACGGATACCGTTTTTCGATATCCGAAAATCCGGATATCCGGTTTTGCTCACCCCTAGTTCCGGTATTCGGGTTTTACCCGAACCCGATCGTGTTCGGGTAGTTCGGGTCGGGTAGTTCGAGTTATTTGTCGGGTATTGGGTACCCGACACCCGATAATTATTAATCGGATCGGGTATCGGGTAGTAATAATACCCGATCGGGTTATTCGGGTACCCGATATATTATTTTATAAAAAACTGTTAGTTTTGTACATAAACATTAAAAATATATAATTGCATATATCAATATCTAACTTGAATGATGTTAATGTTTTAAATAATATTTCGACTAATTTCTATTTTAATTGTATAATTAACAAGTGATATTTATATCAATGCATATATAAATATTTAAAAATATATTCTCAAAATTTTATAAATAAACATATAAAGATATGTGTATATTATTGAAAACAAAATATCCAAATATTATAAGTGATATTAATACAAAATATCCAAATATTATAAGTGATATTAATATATAACATGGATATTTTGGTTTGTATTGAATTATAATATTTCTAGTCATATTCAATTAAAAATCGGGTACCCGACTACCCGACGTCGGGTACCCGAACCGGATATATATACCCGACAAGCGGGTACCCGCCGTAAATCGGGTCGGTTTCGGATAGTGAAAATCTTAATCCGAATCCGAACTACCCGAACCCGAATTACCCGATACCCGACTACCCGATCCGATGCCCACCCCTAGGATGAACGATTTATGCAAACAACTCTAGTTTTAGATCCAAAGGAGGTTTGAATAACCTTGCGTATGAATGATTTATGGATGATGAAAGCTCAAATGATTTGAAAGGGTTTGTGGCTCTTGATTGCCTTCCAAGACTAATTGATTAACCTAATAATTTAAGCCTATTTCCTTGCGCTTATCCTAATCCAATCCATAAACGAAATGCATCTTTATATATAGATAGATGTATACGACGTATCGTACGAATGTAATAGCTATAAATATATTCTACGAATGGAGTTAATAAATCTCTCTAATAACACGTCTCGATAAGCTCAATGCATCTGTCGTAAATGTGAATGTGAATTGATGCCATGCCAACACACGTAATAATCAAAACCACACAAGATCTTACGAGTATGTGTAACTTATTACAATCATCTCTCAAAATAATTTAATTATATGGGGCCTAAAAATAGTCAGGAACCTAATAATTTCCAAAAATCATAAACAAAACAAAAAATAAGGGATCTTTAAAATAAGTACCTAGTTGGATAAAAACTTATAATTAGTACCCTGTCAGGATTTTTTATATTTAGGTACCTAACAGAATAAATGTTTTGCACATAGGTACCCGATCCCCCAAAGTACACCATACAACACATTTGGGTAGGGTGAGCGAAACCGAATATCCGGATTTTCGGATATGCGAAATTTGGATATCCGGATTTTCGGATATCGAAAAATGATATCCGTATCCGGTCCGGTTTTAAACGGATATCCGAAAATAGGATATCCGCTTTATTCGGTTATTTAAACCGGATATCTGCATCCGGTTTTCAATTTTATTCTTCTTATATTTTTTTATTATTTTCTTTGAAAATTGTTTTTTTATTTCTTATCAACAAAAAAAATATATTTTTTCATATAAGAATTTCTACACATAATTCACACAATATGCGAATTTATGATTCAAAATTACATAAAAAAATAATAAACACAGTACCACAAATTGACTTTAATTTTTTAACTTGCATCTCGATGTGTTTATCTTTTTTTTTTTATTTCAATCTCTAACAAAGTTTTTTGCAATAATAAAAGAATATAAATTTAAATATTCTACTTTGAGGATTTTATTTTCCTTTTTGGACCTTCATTTTTTGTTCCCGCAATTTTTTTTTTTTTTATTATTATTTTAAATAAAAAATCGGATACCGGATATCCGGATTTTAGAAAATCACTATCCGTATCCGATCCGGTTTAGTTTAAAATAAATCGGATCAGATATCCGATCCGATTTTTAAAACTGGATATCCGTTTTTTCGGGTTTTGAAAATCGGATACCCGATCGGAATCCGGTTTTCGGATATTTTTGCTCAGCCCTACATTTGGGTCCCCTATATCAACACATTTGGGTACCCTATATAACAGAAAATGGTACAACGTATGCTATATTTAGGTACGTCTATGTAACACACAGTATTGCCTTAGGTACGACGTATGCTATATTTAGGTACCCTATATCAACGTGTTATGATACGCAATATGTTGGATTTTGTTAAGATAAATGGGCTTTGGGCCCAAATGGGTAGTAACCCATTAATAAAATCAATTTCGGTATTTATTAAATGGAGAAGCCATCGAATGTCGAAACGAGAAATCGTTGAAAGATTACGAATCTATGTTTCACGGGAATCTAACGAATATTAATAAGCTCAAAACCGAATTCGGGTGAATGAGAAATTAATTTTCGAAGTTGGCCCAATAATGAATAAAATGGTTGATAGTGTTTAAGTGTGGGATTTTTGTGTCCCACATTGGTTAGACACAAAGAAAAACTTCACTATAAATATAGAAACCCATGTGGTTTGTTCAAAAGGGCTTGCCATGTGGGTGTGCTTATATGGGCTTAAGTGGGCTTAAGTGGGCTTAGTGGGCTTGAGAAGCTCAAGTGAGTTTTGGCCCAAATAATAGCTCGGGTGCGAGTCGGTGCCTCGCACCGACGAGCACCGAGCACCGAGCCCGACCCGTGCCCGTGGCCGAGGCCGAGGCCGAGCCGTGCCGTGCCGTGCCAAAGTGCGCAAAGGCCGAGGAGCATTAAGGAGCTTACTTAAATTTTTCCTCCGGTGGGCGGCGACGGTGACGGTGCCGGTGACGTGGTAGTCGAGGTGAAGATGATTGAGGTCATGATCCATTGGATCAATGGGCTGTAGTGGGCCGTTGGAATGATCCGGCCCAACTCAAGGAGCTGTCGGTCGGCCCAACAAGAGGTGTCGGTTGAGCCGCCGGTGGGGCAGGTAGGAGAATCGGGCCGCCGCCGGTGGGACATGCTGACGATTCGGGCTGTCGGCCCGAGAATCGGGCCGATAAATAAACCGATAGTCCAGAAGTTTCGAAATGTCTCCTTTCGATCCCAGGATAATTACAACAATAGTCCAGCAAGTTCTTGAAATTGCGAATAAGTCCTTGCGTGGAAAAGTCTATAAGTAGACCCCTTCTGAATTGGAAATTTACTTACTTTTCAACCCACACAAATTATATCATTCACTCCCAACTCCCTAAAATCCCGAAGCAAGAAAAACTAGAGTTTCGAGTACGATTCATCGTAAAACTCTAGTCGTTGTGCTGCAATTACGAGTTATGAAAATGTCGTTGTATCTTGGGGACGATCGTTGATAACCGAAAGCACAGAATATCGGGGCGATTTCGTCTTACGGATAGTGTGTCTAACACACGCCTCGACTACGTCTATGGTCATGGATAGTCTTCATCAACTCCAGGCCTATTTATTCTTCATGTTGTGTAGCGACCCTACTTTTCTAATTAAATTGTTCGACGGATTTCTGCAACGAAAGCCACGGAAGGCCCATTTTACGAAAAACTTTTTAAATAAAAGATTTACATATCATAAAACAGTGTTTTACAAAAGTCAGTATATTCATGGGCCGAAGCCCCAAAAATCAAAAAATGTCTAGAGCCGCTCCACAGGTCGCATCCATGTACCGCTCTCGCCCTCAAAAGCCCATGGAGCCACCGCCGCCAGTCGCTAGCCTAGTCCCGACGTTCGCCGACGTCGGACTCATCGTTACCTACAACACATAAAGGCCTGAGCGATTTGCTCAGTAGGTGAATTCTTGCATATGCACCGTGCGCTCAGTCCCCATCCCAATATCTCACAATCATGGAATAAATGCAATGCACGCTCATTTTCTCACAGTCCTACACATTAGGGCCCTAGGTTAGACTCGGCACCTCGCGCGCAAATCGTATCATATCACCGACGGTTTTGCACCTCGGGTTGCGCTACCACGCTCTCCCCGAGTAGACAGGTCGTTCATGCCTGTCTGCCGTCCCTGAGCTAACGTAACCAGCGGTTTGCACCTCGGACTGCTCACATCCGAGTAGACAGGTCGTTCACGCCTGTCTCCCGCACCTGAGCAAATATCTGGCGGTTTGCACCTCGGGTTGCTCACACCCGAGTAGACAAATCGATCACGTCTGTCTCCCGCTCTGGAGCTAACAATAAGTTGTTTGCGCCCCGGGTCGCTCACACCCGTGTAGACAGGTCGTTCACGCCTGTCTCCCACCGGTGCCCTATGAGTCTAACCCTATCCTCACGATCGTCTCGTTCTACCCCGCACACCCTGTCCCCGTAGGGTACGTGTAACCACCCATGTGGTCACCCTCTCCTCCAAAATGCTATGACGTGTCGTGATATGTAATGCCATCATATAAATCGCACAATAATTAAAATCACATAGTATATATAAATCACATAATAATTAAAACCAAATAGAATATCAATAAGGTTTTTTTTCCAAAGCCGTCTAACTCCATCGCTTAAATAGGCCAAGAGTAAGAAAAGAATTTGGGCCTAAGTTTCACGTTAAAGCCCAACTAAAGTTTAAGCTAAGTCCAAATAGGTCAACAGCTCGGTCTCCAACAGCAATTCGCGTACTCAATTTGCCCGATTTAAGAATTCGCACGACTCATAGCCATTCGCTCGACTTCAGATTTATGGATTTCGCCCGATTTCCGAAGGAGCTTGGCGATTTCCCAGCTGCTCGACACGTGTTATAGTAGGAAATTTGCCCGAATTTTTCTCCAACATGTCTCGCCCGATTTCCGCAATGCTCAAGTAACGTCGCCCGATTTGAGAGGATGGGAAGTCGCCCGATTTGGAGGTTCTCGGCGATTTCAGCTTTCGCCCGATTTGGGTCTTCGAATGGAATCGCCCGACTTGGGTCCTCGGCTGGAATCGCCCGATTTGGGGCATTGACTGGAATCGCCCGATTTCTGGGCATTGGCTGGAATCGCCCGATTTCTGGGCATTGGCTGGAATCGCCCGATTTCGGCATTTGGTCGCCCGATTTCGGCATTTGGTTGGAATCGCACAAATGGGTATCAACTGGGAATCGTCCGATTTTGAAACAATAGAAGCTAGGAGTCCTTTTTCTAATCCTACCCGTTTATGGGGACTGCTCAACAGTACGTGGTTTAGGAATTTACTTTGATGTGTATTACTTACGCGATTTGTCAGCCTTAACGATTTCACTCGATTTCCTCTCGTAACCCTCTCAACTAAAAACTGTTAACAATTTACCTTAACACAATTCATCTACCGAAATAATTCAAGCACCCCTAAGTTAACCCCTAAACATACAAGCATGAATATTCATCCAAAGACCCCTATATTGGGTTCGAAGTTTAACACATACCATCAAATAATTAACAAACATAACATCTCGTAGACCAAAGTTCATAAATTTCGAATTTTGGATAACCAACCTCCCAATTTCGAAACTTTTGAACTTATTCATGTGTTGTAGGTGAAGAAATCCACCTACCTCACTTCCTTAAGCTTGATGGAACGATTTGGGTGTGATGAACCTTTGCCAAAAATTTCTTGTCTCTTGTCATCGTTCCTTGCTCCTTCTTCCTTGGTTTCTTTCTATCGATGCTCTCTCTCTCCCTTTGTTTCTCTTTTTGACCAATAGGAATTGTTTTAGTCCAATTTAAAATTGAGGGGTATGGCTCTCACGTTGGTCTCCCTTGTTTTAGGGAAGATATTATTCCTCAAGTTTTTCTTGGGCCAATGTGAGGAAGTTCCATTTGGGCCTTGGAATATTTTATATTCCTTGTATAATTATTTGGATCATCCTTTTATTATTTAGCTCCCCCTTCATGGGTTCTAATGAAATTTTGGGAATATTATTTATTGAATTCTACTATATTGTGCCCAAAATATTGGCTCATTTATTGTTTGGGCCGAATCTCTCACTCGGTTTCCGATCCGCTCGAGCAATTAATTTTATTAATTCCGGACTTGTACAAAATTAATTACATCGTTATCCCGTGTTAAATTTACGGGTGTTACATCCTCCCCCCCTTATAGAAATTTCGTCCCCGAAATTTAGATTGTCTGGAATAACTCGGGGTATCGATTCTTCATGTCGTCTTCTCGTTCCCACGTGGCTTCTTCGACCGATTGGTTTCGCCACAGCACTTTAACTAACGGAATATTTTTATTCCGAAGTCGTTTCTTTTCTCGCATTAAGATCTCCACTGGTTGTTCTTCGTAACTCAAGTCTGGTTTCAGGCGTTGGTGGAGTCCTTCATTTTCCAACACGTGCTCCGGGTCCGCCACGTATTTTCGTAGTGTTGACACGTGGAAAACGTAGTGAACTTTTTCCAAGGATGTAGGTAGCTCTAGTTGATACGCAACTTCACCGACTCTCTTCAGGATCTTGAAAGGCCCTATATATCTTGGACTCAACTTCCCTTTCCGTCCAAACCTCTTTACACCCTTCATGGGTGATATCTTCAGAAAAACCCAGTCGTCTTCCGCAAATTCCAGCGGTCTGCGTCTCTTATCGGCATAGCTCTTCTGACGGCTTTGCGCCGTTTGCATTCTCTCTCGGATTTTCGCAACTGCTTCCGTCATTTCTCTAACCATTTCAAGGCCTAACAATGTTTTCTTGCCTATGTCGTCCCAATGGGCTGGGGATCGACACTTACGTCCGTATAGTGCTTCATATGGGGCCATCTCGATAGTAGCTTGGTAGCTATTGTTGTAGGCGAATTCGACTAATGGGAGGTACTTGCTCCAATTTCCTTTAAAGTCCAGCACACAAGCTCGTAGCATGTCCTCGAGTGTCTGGATCGTTCGCTCCGATTGTCCATCTGTTTGGGGGTGATAGGCTGTGCTAAATGACAATTTTGTCCCCATAGCCTTCTGTAGGCTCGTCCAGAATTTGGACAAAAATCTCGGATCCCGATCCGAAACTATCGAAATCGGGATTCCATGGAGTCGAACTATTTCCTGGATATAGAGTTCGGCAAACCTCTCCATGGTAAATGTTGCACTAATCGGTAGGAAATGGGCAGACTTCGTCAATCGATCTACGATTACCCAGATGGCGTCATGGCCTTTTGTGGTCTTCGGAAGGCCGGTTACGAAGTCCATCGTAACGTGGTCCCATTTCCACTCGGGGGTTGTTAACGGTTGCAACATTCCCGCTGGCCGTTGATGTTCTGCCTTTATACGTTGGCAAGTTAAACACCGACTCACGAACTCGGCAATATCTTTCTTCATTCCCGGCCACCAATAATTGTTTCGTAAGTCCAAATACATCTTCGTTGCCCCAGGGTGCACCGAGTAAGGGGTCGCGTGTGCTTCAGTCAAAATATTTCGACGGGTTTCTTCATCCCTAGGTACGTATAATCGACCTTGGTATGTCAACCCTCCGTCTTCTCGAACTTTGAAATCTGACGGAATATCCTCGTTTTGTTCCCTTCGGATTTTCAGGTATAGTTCGTCTTTCTTCTGAGCTTCGATGATTTGGTCCAGCAGCGTTGTTTGAGGGTTAACGCTGCCATCCTTGTTTCGACTTCCCCGGGGTTGAGTACTTCTACTCCGAGTTGGTTCAACTCCGCATTTACGGTTTTACGACTCAAAGCGTCTGCTACTTCGTTGTCTTTGCCCGGGTGATAGCTGATTATGCAATCGTAGTCCTTCACCAGTTCGAGCCATCGCCGTTGTCTCATATTTAGTTCTTTCTGGGTGAAGAAATACTTCAGACTCTTGTGGTCTGTGTAGATCTCGCACCTCTCTCCGTTGAGGTAGTGTCGCCATATCTTGAGAGCGAACACCACCGCAGCAATATCCAAATCGTGTGTGGGATAGTTTTTCTCATACTCCTTTAGCTGCCTGGACGCGTAGGCAATAACCTTTCCATCCTGCATGAGCACACACCCCAAACCGTTCTTAGAAGCATCGCTGTAGACCGAGAACCCTCCGTTTCCTGACGGTATTGTTAGAACCGGAGCGGTCGTCAGTCTCTTCTTCAGCTCCTGAAAGCTCTGCTCACACGAGTCTGTCCATTTGAACGAGGCGTTCTTTTTAGTCAGGTTGGTGAGTGTTGAGGCGATGCTGGAAAAATCCCTGATGAATTTTCGGTAATATCCAGCGAGTCCGAGAAAACTCCGTACCTCCGTAGGAGTGGTTGGCCGTGGCCAGTTCTCTATTGCTTCAACTTTGTTGGGGTCCACCGAAATCCCGTCCCCGGAAATGATGTGACCCAGAAACGCCACTTGTTCTAGCCAAAACTCACACTTTTTGAATTTCGCAAACAACTGCTTCTCCCGTAGAATCTCGAGGACCGTTCTCAGATGTTCTTCGTGTTTCTCTTTCGTCTTAGAGTATATGAGAATGTCGTCTATAAAGACAATGACGAACTGATCCAAGAATTTATTGAAAACTCTATTCATCAAATCCATGAAGGCGGCTGGTGCATTCGTCAGTCCGAATGGCATGACTAAGAATTCGTAATGCCCGTACCTGGTGCTGAACGCTGTCTTCGGGACGTCCTCCTTACGGATTTTAAGTTGGTGGTATCCGGAACGCAGATCGATCTTTGAGAATGCTGTTGCCCCTTGCAGTTGATCAAACAGGTCATCGATCCTAGGCAACGGATATTTGTTCTTAATCTTGATCTTGTTTAGTTCACGATAGTCGATGCATAGTCTCATCGATCCGTCCTTCTTCCTTACAAACAGCACCGGTGCTCCCCAGGTTGAGAAACTTGGTTGAATGTTTCTCCAGCAATTCCTCTAACTATTCCTTCAGCTCCCGCAATTCGTTTGGCGCTAACCTATACGGGGCTTTAGAAATTGGGGCCGCCCCCGGCACTAGGTCGATTGTAAATTCAATATCTCGATCGGGTGGTAAACCCAGGAGGTCGTCGGGGAACACATCTCTGTATTCGTTGACGATTGGGACTTCTTCGAGTTTCGGCGGGGACGACTCCTCGACTTTTACTGCGAACGCAAAGAAGGCCTCGCAGCCCGAGTTTAGAAGTCGTTGAGCCTTTAGAGCAGTTATCTGGGCGACCCTATTGCTACCCGATTTCCCCGAGAACACAAATTCGTCTCCTTCCGGTAATAAGAATCTCACTAGTTTCCTAGAACAATCGATCATGGCCCCGTACTTTGAGAGCCAGTCCATTCCGAATATCACGTCATAGTCATTCATCGGAATCACGATTAGGTCGGCTCTAAGATCTCTTCCTTCTATTATTACTAGACAGTTCTCTACTATCAGGTTGGTCCTAGTTGGGTCTCCGTGAGGTAGAGTTACCACAAAATTACATCGGGAGTGGGTGGGATGTATTCCCACCCTAGTTACGTAATTGGCTGACACAAAAGAGTGTGTGGCACCGGAGTCGATCAGAACAGAGGTGGGCACGTGAAAATTTTTAAGCGTACCCGTAACGACTGCTGGATTTGCTTCCGCCTCCTCGTTGGTTAACGTGAAGACCCGCGCCGGTACTGGTGGAGGTCGGAGGAGTGGTTGATTTGGGACTTGGGGCACATTCTCCTGGCAAGTCCTCGCATAATGCCCCATTTTTCCACAGCGGAAACATTGTAAATAGGGGTTAGGCCCCGCTCCCAAGCATGCTCCGTAGTGGTAGCGCCCACATTGCTGACATTGAGGCGCGGCATTTGGGGGTCGGTTTGGATTGTATCCCGGCCCCTGATCTGGCCTTGGCCGCCAATTTTGCTGGTTCGGCCGGTTCCCTCGGTTGTTTAGGCCTTTGCCAAAGAATTGGCGTTTCTGAACTCCTCCCCTTGTTGTCCCTCGACTCTCCTCTTCGCCTCCTGCGCCTTCGAGATCTTAGCCTCTGCCTGCTCGGCTAGGATTGCTCGCTCGGCAATACGAGCATAGGTCTTCCCCTCAGTGTCGTACATGCTTACGTTCCGAAAGATCTCGGGTTTTAGACCTTCGAGGAACCTCTCGATCTTCAATTCATCAGTAGCCACCATATGTGGCGCGAACCTTGACAAGTGCTCAAACTTGCAGATGTACTCCGCCACCGACATCCCTCCTTGCTTGAGGTTGATAAATTCGTTCATCTTCTGCGCTCGATCCGGGGCAGTGAAGTATTTTCCCCGGAATAAGGTCTTGAACCTCTCCCAAGTCATGGTAGCAGGATCTTCGAGCACTTGGACAGTATCCCACCAGTAACCCGCATTCCCACGTAGCATAAAAGCGGCGCTAATCACTTTCTCAGCCTCGGGCAGGTGGCTGATGCGGAACATACTCTCTATCGTCCTAAGCCAGTCCTCCGCCAGGGTAGGATCGACCGCTTCCTCGAATGTCGGGGGGTTTAACCTTCGGAATCTTTCCCCGGTAACTCCTACATGCTCGACCACTGGGGATGTATGGCGTTTGACGAGCTCTGTCGATGGATGGGTTCGTTAATTTGATCCGACTGTCGTCGGATTAGTTCGGTCAGTTGGGAGATGGTTGAACGATCGTCGTTTGGTGTGGATTCTAATCCCTCCCCATGACTAGACTCGCCAAACTCCCTACGCGTTCTCGGCATCTTCAACTAGATAATATAACGGGCAAGTATTAGTCACTTAGTTCCTACCAAGCGTTAGAACTTACAGGCGAGGCTGGTTCTCCAGGCTTTTGAGCGGCGGTACATGGACAGTCTTCAGAATCTAGAGCCGAAGCTCTGATACCACCTGTAACGACCCTACTTTTCTAATTAAATTGTTCGACGGATTTCTGCAACGAAAGCCACGGAAGGCCCATTTTACGAAAAACTTTTTAAATAAAAGATTTACATATAATAAAACAGCGTTTTACAAACGTCAGTATTTACATGGGCCGAAGCCCCAAAAATCAAAAAATGTCTAGAGGCGCGCACTTTGCACTTTGAGGCGTGCCAAAGTGCGCAATGGGCGCTTTGAGGCGCGCACTTTGCACTTTGCACTTTGCACTTTGCACGCCGCATCGGAGCGAGGAGCATTGAGGAGGTTACTTAGATTTTTCCTCCGGTGGGCGGCGACGGTGACGGTGCCGGTAACGTGGTAATCGAGGTGAAGATGATTGAGGTCATGATCCATTGGATCAATGTGCTGTAGTGGGCCGTTGGAATGATCCGGCCCAACTCAAGGAGCTGTCGGTCGGCCCAACAAGAGGTGTCGGTTGAGCCGCCGGTGGGGCAGGTAGGAGAATTACAACAATAGTCCAGCAAGTTCTTGAAATTGCGAATAAGTCCTTGCGTGGAAAAGTCTATAAATAGACCCCTTCTGAATTGGAAATTTACTTACTTTTCAACCCACACAAATTATATCATTCACTCCCAACTCCCTAAAATCCCGAAGCAAGAAAAACTCGAGTTTCGAGTACGATTCGTCGTAAAACTCTAGTCGTTGTGCTGCGATTACGAGTTATGAAAATGTCGTTGTATCTTGGGGACGATCGTTGATAACCGAAAGCACAGAATATCGGGGCGATTTCGTCTTACGGATAGTGTGTCTAACACACGCCTCGACTACGTCTATGATCATGGATAGTCTTCATCAACTCCAGGCCTATTTATTCTTCATGTTGTGTAACGACCCTACTTTTCTAATTAAATTGTTCGACGGATTTCTACAACGAAAGCCACGGAAGGCCCATTTTACGAAAAACTTTTAAATAAAAGATTTACATATCATAAAACAGTGTTTTACAAAAGTCAGTATTTACATGGGCCGAAGCCCCAAAAATCAAAAAATGTCTAGAGCCGCTCCACAGGTCGCATCCATGTACCGCTCTCGCCCTCAAAAGCCCGTGGAGCCACCGCCGCCAGTCGCTAGCCTAGTCCCAACGTTCGCCGACGTCGGACTCATCGTTACCTACAACACATAAAGGCGTGAGCGATTTGCTCAGTAGGTGAATTCATGCATATGCACCGTGCGCTCAGTCCCCATCCCAATATCTCACAATCATGGAATAAATGCAATGCACGCTCATTTTCTCACAGTCCTACACATTAGGGCCCTAGGTTAAACTCGGCACCTCGCGCGCAAATCGTATCATATCACCGACGGTTTTGCACCTCGGGTTGCGCTACCACGCTCTCCCCGAGTAGACAGGTCGTTCACGCCTGTCTGCCGTCCCTGAGCTAACGTAACCAGCGGTTTGCACCTCGGGCTGCTCACACCCGAGTAGACAGGTCGTTCACGCCTGTCTCCCGCACCTGAGCAAATATCTGGCGGTTTGCACCTCGGGTTGCTCACACCCGAGTAGACAAAGCGATCACGTCTGTCTCCCGCTCTGGAGCTAACAATAAGTGGTTTGCACCCCGGGTCGCTCACACCCGGGTAGACAGGTCGTTCACGCCTGTCTCCCACCGGTGCCCTATGAGTCTAACCCTATCCTCACGATCGTCTCGTTCTACCCCGCACACCCAGTCCCCGTAGGGTACGTGTAACCACCCATGTGGTCACCCTCTCCTCCAAAATGCTATGACGTGTCGTGATATGTAATGCCATCATATAAATCGCATAATAATTAAAATCACATAGTATATATATATCACATAATAATTTAAACCAAATAGAATAACAATAAGGTTTTTTTTCCAAAGCCGTCTAACTCCATCGCTTAAATAGGCCAAGAGTAAGAAAAGAATTTGGGCCTAAGTTTCACGTTAAAGCCCAACTAAAGTTTAAGCTAAGTCCAAATAGGTCAACAGCTCGGTCTCCAACAGCAATTGACTGGAATCGCCCGACTTGGGTCCTCGGCTGGAATCGCCCGATTTGGGGCATTGACTGGAATCACCCGATTTCTGGGCATTGGCTGGAATCGCCCGATTTCTGGGCATTGGCTGGAATCGCCCGATTTCTGGGCATTGGCTGGAATCGCCCGATTTCGGCATTTGTTGGAATCGCACAAATGGGTATCAACTGGGAATCGTCCGATTTTGAAACAATAGAAGCTAGGAGTCCTTTTTCTAATCCTACCCGTTTATGGGGACTGCTCAACAGTACGTGGTTTAGGAATTTACTTTGATGTGTATTACTTACGCGATTTGTCAGCCTTAACGATTTCACTCGATTTCCTCTCGTAACCCTCTCAACTAAAAACTGTTAACAATTTACCTTAACACAATTCATCTACCGAAATAATTCAAGCACCCCTAAGTTAACCCCTAAACATACAAGCATGAATATTCATCCAAAGACCCCTATATGGGTTCGAAGTTTAACACATACCATCAAATAATTAACAAACATAACATCTCGTAGACCAAAGTTCATAAATTTCGAATTTTGGATAACCAACCTCCCAATTTCGAAACTTTTGAACTTATTCATGTGTTGTAGGTGAAGAAATCCACCTACCTCACTTCCTTAAGCTTGATGGAACGATTTGGGTGTGATGAACCTTTGCCAAAATTTCTTGTCTCTTGTCGTCGCTCCTTGCTCCTTCTTCCTTGGTTTCTTTCTATCGATGCTCTCTCTCTCCCTTTGTTTCTCTTTTTGACCAATAGGAATTGTTTTAGACCAATTTAAAATTGAGGGGTATGGCTCTCACGTTGGTCTCCCTTGTTTTAGGGAAGATATTATTCCTCAAGTTTTTCTTGGGCCAATGTGAGGAAGTTCCATTTGGGCCTTGGAATATTTTATATTCCTTGTATAATTATTTGGATCATCCTTTTATTATTTAGCTCCCTCTTCATGGGCTCTAATGAAATTTTGGGAATATTATTTATTGAATTCTACTATATTGTGCCCAAAATATTGGCTCATTTATTGTTTGGGCCGAATCTCTCACTCGGTCTCCGATCCGCTCGAGCAATTAATTTTATTAATTCCGGACTTGTACAAAATTAATTACATCGTTATCCCGTTTTAAATTTACGGGTGTTACATGTTGTGTATCATAGTTATCACCTATGCCCTCATCATCATCTGGCTACTCGCGAATTGTACCTGCGTTTGAAGACTCTCGGAAGGATAACTCATTTCATTCTAGAAGCGTTCATCTGAGCCGATCGAAGAGTCACAAGAAACCATTTCATTATATTGCCGCCGACCAGACGCAACCGAAGAAACAACAATCGTAAGACGAAATCTTGTTCTTGATCTGACCGATGGCAACCAACGCATCAACGATCCCTGCCAGCAGCCACGTCGAACGTCCTGCCAAGTTCAATGGGACGGAGTTCAAACGTTGGCAGTAAAAGATGATGTTCTACCTGACGACGCTCCACCTTGTCCGATTCCTAAAGGAGCTCGCTCCTACGGTGACAGAAGTCGCCCCACCAGCTGAGGGTGAAAACCCTAACGACGCAGACTATGCTGCTCGTGTCGCTCAATCTGAGAAGAAAAGGTTTCTTTAGACGCATGGAATCATAATGATTTAATGTGCCGCAACTATATTCTGAACGCCCTAGACGATTCCCTATACAACGTCTATGCAGTGGCTACGACTGCGAAAGAGTTGTGGGATTCGTTGGACAAGAAGTATAAGACCGACGATGCCGGACTGAAAACATTTATCGTCGGCAAATTCCTGGATTACAAGATGACTGACTCTAAGTCGGTGTTGGACCAAGTCCGTGATCTGCAGCTGATTATCCATGATTTTCATGCCGAAAATATGCAGATCAGCGAAACCTTCCAGGTAGCTGCGATTATCGAGAAGCTACCGCCTCTGTGGAAGGATTTCAAGAATTACCTCAAGCACAAACGAAAGGAGATGGGGCTTGAGGACCTGATTGTGCGGCTTCGGATCGAGGAAGATAACCGAAAGAGCGAAGCCAAGACCAAGAGGGGCAATATGGAGGCGGGAGCAAACTTGGCCGAGCCGACCTATGGAAACAAGCGTAAAAGGCCAGGTCCGCCGCAAAAGAAGCAAGACCCGAATTCCAAAAGAATTAAGGGCAATTGTTATAACTACGATAAACCAGGGCATATGGCCAAAGATTGTCGTAAAAAGAAGAGAGTTAATAAGACTCGGGCGCATCTCACTAAAGAGAGCAGCTGGCGACAGACATGTCGGAGCTAGATCTGACTGCAGTCGTGTACGAGGCAAACGTCGTGGAAAATCCAAACTACTGGTACATCGACAGCGGAGCAACGCGCCACATCTGCTCCGATAAAGAAATGTTCTCCACCTACACGCCTATTTCGGGTAGGACTCTCTATATGGGTAACGCGGCGACGTCCAACATCGTAGGATTGGGACGGGTGGTGCTGAAGATGACCTCAGGCAAGGAAGTGACGCTTGTGGACGTGCTGCATGTCCCAGACATCCGCAAGAATCTGGTGTCCGGTGCTCTGCTTAGTAATGCTGGATTTAGACAAGTGTTTGAAGCTGGAAAATATGTACTGACCAAGAATGGTCATTTAATTGGCAAAGGTTACCTCGAGAAGGGCCTTTTCAAGTTATCTGTAATGCCTGTAAAATGCGATATTAAGATCGCTGATATTAATAAAGCCAGTTCTTCTTACTTGGTTGAGTTGTCTAATTTATGGCATGGTAGATTAGGACACGTGAGTTTAAACAAACTGAAAAAATTAATAAGTTTAAACTTACTTCCACAAATGGAAATTGATTCACAACACAAGTGTGAAATCTGCGTAGAAGCAAAAATGGCCAAGGCACCATTTTTCTCTGTCGAAAGAAACAGTTCACCACTAGAATTGATCCATACTGATATATGCGATCTGAAATTCGTGCAAACTAGAGGTGGAAAGAAATACTTTATTACGTTTATCGACGATTGCACGAAGTACTGTCATGTATATCTTTTAAGTGGTAAAGACGAAGCTCTTGATACCTTCAAAAGATATAAGAATGAAGTTGAGAATCAACTTAATTCTAAGATCAAAATAATAAGAAGTGACAGAGGAGGAGAATACCGTTTGTGGAATTTTGCCGAGAACATGGTATTATTCATCAGACGACGGCGCCATATTCACCTCAATCAAATGGCGTTGCTGAACGCAAAAATAGAACTCTTAAGGAGATGATGAATGCGATGCTAATCAGTTCAGGGCTACCTCAAAATTTGTAGGGGGAAGCCATACTGTCATCAAATCGCATTCTAAATATGTTGCCACATAAAAAACGGGATAAAACACCATACGAATTGTGGAAAGGTAGACAACCTTCCTACGGATATTTTAAAGTGTGGGGGCGCCTAGCAAAGGTCGAAGTACCTAAACCAAAACAGGTCAAGATAGGACCAAAAACGGTTGACTGCATTTTCAATGGATATGCAGAAAATAGTTTGCATACATATTTCTGGTGCATAAGTCAGAAATTCCCGACATGAATTTTGGGATGATTATTGAATCGAGAAATGCTGTTTTCTTTGAGAACATCTTTCCAATGAAGGAGAGAAAAGAAATAAGTCGTAAAAGAAATTATGAAGCCGTTGAAGTTTCGCCTCCAGAAGTTGAGGAACCACGACAAAGTAAGCGTAAAAAAGTGGTCAAATCATTTGGGCCTGATTTCCTAACATATATGTTAGACGATGAACCTAGGACAGTGCAAGAAGCTCTGTCGACTCCAGAAGCTCCGTCCTGGAAAGAAGCTGTAAATAGTGAAATTGAATCCATCATGCAGAATCACACTTGGGAGTTAGTAGATCTCCCTAAGGGGTGTAAACCTTTAGGATGCAAATGGGTCCTTAAAAGGAAATATAAAACTGATGGATCAACTGAGAAATATAAGGCTCGTTTAGTAGCCAAGGGATATTCCCAAAAGGAAGGGTATGATTTCTTCGATACCTATTCACCCGTAACGAGAATTACGTCAATACGGGTTCTATTTGCTATTGCAGCATTGCATGATCTCGAGATACATCAAATGGATGTAAAAACGGCATTCCTAAATGGAGATCTCGAAGAATTAAGGGCAATTGTTATAACTGCGATAAACCAGGGCATATGGCCAAAGATTGTCGTAAAAAGAAGAGAGTTAATAAGACTCGGGCGCATCTCACTGAAGAGAAGCAGCTGGCGACAGACATGTCGGAGCTAGATCTGACTGCAGTCGTGTACGAGGCAAACGTCGTGGAAAATCCAAACTACTGGTACATCGACAGCGGAGCAACGCGCCACATCTGCTCCGATAAAGAAATGTTCTCCACCTACAGCCTATTTCGGGTAGGACTCTCTATATGGGTAACGCGGCGACGTCTAACATCGTAGGATTGGGACGGGTGGTGCTGAAGATGACCTCAGGCAAGGAAGTGACGCTTGTGGACGTGCTGCATGTCCCAGACATCCGCAAGAATCTGGTGTCCGGTGCTCTGCTTAGTAATGCTGGATTTAGACAAGTGTTTGAAGCTGGAAAATATGTACTGACCAAGAATGGTCATTTTATTGGCAAAGGTTACCTCGAGAAGGGCCTTTTCAAGTTATCTGTAATGCCTAAAACGCAATATTAAGATCGCTGATATTAATAAAGTCAGTTCTTCTTACTTGGTTGAGTTGTCTAATTTATGGCATGGTAGATTAGGACACGTGAGTTTAAACAAACTGAAAAAATTAATAAGTTTAAACTTACTTCCACAAATGGAAATTGATTCACAACACAAGTGTGAAATCTGCGTAGAAGCAAAAATGGCCAAGGCACCATTTTTCTCTGTCGAAAGAAACAGTTCACCACTAGAATTGATCCATACTGATATATGCGATCTGAAATTCGTGCAAACTAGAGGTGGAAAGAAATACTTTATTACGTTTATCGACGATTGCACGAAGTACTGTCATGTATATCTTTTAAGTGGTAAAGACGAAGCTCTTGATACCTTCAAAAGATATAAGAATGAAGTTGAGAATCAACTTAATTCTAAGATCAAAATAATAAGAAGTGACAGAGGAGGAGAATACCGTTTGTGGAATTTTGCCGAGAACATGGTATTATTCATCAGACGACGGCGCCATATTCACCTCAATCAAATGGCGTTGCTGAACGCAAAAATAGAACTCTTAAGGAGATGATGAATGCGATGCTAATCAGTTCAGGGCTACCTCAAAATTTGTGGGGGGAAGCCATACTGTCATCAAATCGCATTCTAAATATGTTGCCACATAAAAAACGGGATAAAACACCATACGAATTGTGGAAAGGTAGACAACCTTCCTACGGATATTTTAAAGTGTGGGGGCGCCTAGCAAAGGTCGAAGTACCTAAACCAAAACAGGTCAAGATAGGACCAAAAACGGTTGATTGCATTTTCAATGGATATGCAGAAAATAGGTTTGCATACATATTTCTGGTGCATAAGTCAGAAATTCCCGACATGAATTTTGGGATGATTATTGAATCGAGAAATGCTGTTTTCTTTGAGAACATCTTTCCAATGAAGGAGAGAAAAGAAATAAGTCGTAAAAGAAATTATGAAGCCGTTGAAGTTTCGCCTCCAGAAGTTGAGGAACCACGACAAAGTAAGCGTAAAAAAGTGGTCAAATCATTTGGGCCTGATTTCCTAACATATATGTTAGACGATGAACCTAGGACAGTGCAAGAAGCTCTGTCGACTCCAGAAGCTCCGTCCTGGAAAGAAGCTGTAAATAGTGAAATTGAATCCATCATGCAGAATCACACTTGGGAGTTAGTAGATCTCCCTAAGGGGTGTAAACCTTTAGGATGCAAATGGGTCCTTAAAAGGAAATATAAAACTGATGGATCAATTGAGAAATATAAGGCTCGTTTAGTAGCCAAGGGATATTCCCAAAAGGAGGGTATGATTTCTTCGATACCTATTCACCCGTAACGAGAATTACGTCAATACGGGTTCTATTTGCTATTGCAGCATTGCATGATCTCGAGATACATCAAATGGATGTAAAAACGGCATTCCTAAATGGAGATCTCGAAGAATTAAGGGCAATTGTTATAACTGCGATAAACCAGGGCATATGGCCAAAGATTGTCGTAAAAAGAAGAGAGTTAATAAGACTCGGGCGCATCTCACTGAAGAGAAGCAGCTGGCGACAGACATGTCGGAGCTAGATCTGACTGCAGTCGTGTACGAGGCAAACGTCGTGGAAAATCCAAACTACTGGTACATCGACAGCGGAGCAACGCGCCACATCTGCTCCGATAAAGAAATGTTCTCCACCTACAGCCTATTTCGGGTAGGACTCTCTATATGGGTAACGCGGCGACGTCCAACATCGTAGGATTGGGACGGGTGGTGCTGAAGATGACCTCAGGCAAGGAAGTGACGCTTGTGGACGTGCTGCATGTCCCAGACATCCGCAAGAATCTGGTGTCCGGTGCTCTGCTTAGTAATGCTGGATTTAGACAAGTGTTTGAAGCTGGAAAATATGTACTGACCAAGAATGGTCATTTTATTGGCAAAGGTTACCTCGAGAAGGGCCTTTTCAAGTTATCTGTAATGCCTGTAAAACGCAATATTAAGATCGCTGATATTAATAAAGCCAGTTCTTCTTACTTGGTTGAGTTGTCTAATTTATGGCATGGTAGATTAGGACACGTGAGTTTAAACAAACTGAAAAATTAATAAGTTTAAACTTACTTCCACAAATGGAAATTGATTCACAACACAAGTGTGAAATCTGCGTAGAAGCAAAAATGGCCAAGGCACCATTTTTCTCTGTCGAAAGAAACAGTTCACCACTAGAATTGATCCATACTGATATATGCGATCTGAAATTCGTGCAAACTAGAGGTGGAAAGAAATACTTTATTACGTTTATCGACGATTGCACGAAGTACTGTCATGTATATCTTTTAAGTGGTAAAGACGAAGCTCTTGATACCTTCAAAAGATATAAGAATGAAGTTGAAAATCAACTTAATTCTAAGATCAAAATAATAAGAAGTGACAGAGGAGGAGAATACCGTTTGTGGAATTTTGCCGAGAACATGGTATTATTCATCAGACGACGGCGCCATATTCACCTCAATCAAATGGCGTTGCTGAACGCAAAAATAGAACTCTTAAGGAGATGATGAATGCGATGCTAATCAGTTCAGGGCTACCTCAAAATTTGTGGGGGGAAGCCATACTGTCATCAAATCGCATTCTAAATATGTTGCCACATAAAAAACGGGATAAAACACCATACGAATTGTGGAAAGGTAGACAACCTTCCTACGGATATTTTAAAGTGTGGGGGTGCCTAGCAAAGGTCGAAGTACCTAAACCAAAACAGGTCAAGATAGGACCAAAAACGGTTGATTGCATTTTCAATGGATATGCAGAAAATAGGTTTGCATACAGATTTCTGGTGCATAAGTCAGAAATTCCCGACATGAATTTTGGGATGATTATTGAATCGAGAAATGCTGTTTTCTTTGAGAACATCTTTCCAATGAAGGAGAGAAAAGAAATAAGTCGTAAAAGAAATTATGAAGCCGTTGAAGTTTCGCCTCCAGAAGTTGAGGAACCACGACAAAGTAAGCGTAAAAAAGTGGTCAAATCATTTGGGCCTGATTTCCTAACATATATGTTAGACGATGAACCTAGGACAGTGCAAGAAGCTCTGTCGACTCCAGAAGCTCCGTTCTGGAAAGAAGCTGTAAATAGTGAAATTGAATCCATCATGCAGAATCACACTTGGGAGTTAGTAGATCTCCCTAAGGGGTGTAAACCTTTAGGATGCAAATGGGTCCTTAAAAGGAAATATAAAACTGATGGATCAATTGAGAAATATAAGGCTCGTTTAGTAGCCAAGGGATATTCCCAAAAGGGAAGGTATGATTTCTTCGATACCTATTCACCCGTAACGAGAATTACGTCAATACGGGTTCTATTTGCTATTGCAGCATTGCATGATCTCGAGATACATCAAATGGATGTAAAAACGGCATTCCTAAATGGAGATCTCGAAGAATTAAGGGCAATTGTTATAACTGCGATAAACCAGGGCATATGGCCAAAGATTGTCGTAAAAAGAAGAGAGTTAATAAGACTCGGGCGCATCTCACTGAAGAGAAGCAGCTGGCGACAGACATGTCGGAGCTAGATCTGACTGCAGTCGTGTACGAGGCAAACGTCGTGGAAAATCCAAACTACTGGTACATCGACAGCGGAGCAACGCGCCACATCTGCTCCGATAAAGAAATGTTCTCCACCTACAGCCTATTTCGGGTAGGACTCTCTATATGGGTAACGCGGCGACGTCCAACATCGTAGGATTGGGACGGGTGGTGCTGAAGATGACCTCAGGCAAGGAAGTGACGCTTGTGGACGTGCTGCATGTCCCAGACATCCGCAAGAATCTGGTGTCCGGTGCTCTGCTTAGTAATGCTGGATTTAGACAAGTGTTTGAAGCTGGAAAATATGTACTGACCAAGAATGGTCATTTTATTGGCAAAGGTTACCTCGAGAAGGGCCTTTTCAAGTTATCTGTAATGCCTGTAAAACGCGATATTAAGATCGCTGATATTAATAAAGCCAGTTCTTCTTACTTGGTTGAGTTGTCTAATTTATGGCATGGTTGATTAGGACACGTGAGTTTAAACAAACTGAAAAAATTAATAAGTTTAAACTTACTTCCACAAATGGAAATTGATTCACAACACAAGTGTGAAATCTGCGTAGAAGCAAAAATGGCCAAGGCACCATTTTTCTCTGTCGAAAGAAACAGTTCACCACTAGAATTGATCCATACTGATATATGCGATCTGAAATTCGTGCAAACTAGAGGTGGAAAGAAATACTTTATTACGTTTATCGACGATTGCACGAAGTACTGTCATGTATATCTTTTAAGTGGGAAAGACGAAGCTCTTGATACCTTCAAAAGATATAAGAATGAAGTTGAAAATCAACTTAATTCTAAGATCAAAATAATAAGAAGTGACAGAGGAGGAGAATACCGTTTGTGGAATTTTGCCGAGAACATGGTATTATTCATCAGACGACGGCGCCATATTCACCTCAATCAAATGGCGTTGCTGAACGCAAAAATAGAACTCTTAAGGAGATGATGAATGCGATGCTAATCAGTTCAGGGCTACCTCAAAATTTGTGGGGGGAAGCCATACTGTCATCAATCGCATTCTAAATATGTTGCCACATAAAAAACGGGATAAAACACCATACGAATTGTGGAAAGGTAGACAACCTTCCTACGGATATTTTAAAGTGTGGGGGTGCCTAGCAAAGGTCGAAGTACCTAAACCAAAACAGGTCAAGATAGGACCAAAAACGGTTGATTGCATTTTCAATGGATATGCAGAAAATAGGTTTGCATACAGATTTCTGGTGCATAAGTCAGAAATTCCCGACATGAATTTTGGGATGATTATTGAATCGAGAAATGCTGTTTTCTTTGAGAACATCTTTCAATGAAGGAGAGAAAAGAAATAAGTCGTAAAAGAAATTATGAAGCCGTTGAAGTTTCGCCTCCAGAAGTTGAGGAACCACGGCAAAGTAAGCGTAAAAAAGTGGTCAAATCATTTGGGCCTGATTTCCTAACATATATGTTAGACGATAAACCTAGGACAGTGCAAGAAGCTCTGTCGACTCCAGAAGCTCCGTTCTGGAAGAAGCTGTAAATAGTGAAATTGAATCCATCATGCAGAATCACACTTGGGAGTTAGTAGATCTCCCTAAGGGGTGTAAACCTTTAGGATGCAAATGGGTCCTTAAAAGGAAATATAAAACTGATGGATCAATTGAGAAATATAAGGCTCGTTTAGTAGCCAAGGGATATTCCCAAAAGGGAGGGTATGATTTCTTCGATACCTATTCACCCGTAACGAGAATTACGTCAATACGGGTTCTATTTGCTATTGCAGCATTGCATGATCTCGAGATACATCAAATGGATGTAAAAACGGCATTCCTAAATGGAGATCTCGAAGAAGAAATCTACATGAATCAGCCTGAAGGGTTTGTAATACCTGGACAGGAAAACAAAGTGTGCCGACTCGTGAAGTCGTTTTACGGGCTTAAACAAGCACCGAAAAATTGGCACGAAAAATTCGATATGACTATGCTATCCAATGGGTTCAAAATCAATGAGTGTGACAAATGTGTTACATTAAGGCACACCCGATGAATTTGTGATTGTCTGTCTTTATGTAGACGACATGTTAATCACGGGAAGCAATCATAAAATGATTGTAAATATGAAGAGTATTCTGAAAAATAATTTCAGTATGAAGGATACGGGTTTGGCTAATGTCATACTAGGGATAAATGTCTATAGGACGCCTGAAGGAATAATGCTGACACAATCTCATTATATTGAGAAAGTGTTGAAGAAATTTAATGCCTTCGATGATCCTCCGTCTAAGACTCCTGTAGATCTAAATCTACATCTGGCCAAAAACAGAGGAGAACCCGTATCACAACAAGAATATGCTCGAGTGAGTGGCAGTTTAATGTACCTAACTAACTGCACTCGACCAGATATAGCATATTCAATTAGTAAACTTAGCAGGTTTACGAGTAATCCTGGGAGTAATCATTGGATAGCCTTGGGAAGGGTGCTGAAATATCTGAAGCACACTATTAATCATGGTATACTCTACACGAGGTATCCAGCAGTTTTTGAAGGATATTGCGATGCCAACTGGATATCTGATAGCAAAGACTCCAAGTCCACGAGTGGTTATGTATTTACCATCGGTGGTGGAGTAATTTCTTGGAAATCCTCCAAGCAAACGTGCATAGCTCGATCTACGATGGAATCGGAGTTTATTGCACTAGACAAAGCCGGTGAAGAAGCAGAATGGCTTCGAAATTTTTGGAGGATATTCCTTGTTGGAATAAGCCTGTACCGCCTATTATGATACATTACGATAGCATGGCCGCAATTGGTAGGGCACAGAATAGTATGTATAACGGTAAGTCTCGGCACATACGTCGAAGACATAATACCGTACGACAACTGATCTCTAGTGGAATAATCTCTATTGACTATGTGAAGTCTAAAGAGAACATAGCAGATCCTTTGACGAAAGGCATAGCTAGAGATCAGCACCATAAGCAGTAAGGGGAATGGGACTTAAAAACCACACACCAAGAACGAGCTTGGTGGTAACTCAACCAAAATGAGTGGAGATCCCACAAATTTGGTTCAATGAGACAACTAAGCTGAGTGTAGTTCAGTAGCTTACTTGGATTTTAATAAGCTCATTCTCATAAGCTGCCTAAGTAATTACCCGAAGACGTGTGGTAAAGGGTAAGCAATTTTGTTTTTAATGATGGCTATACCTGATGGTGGAGTATTTCGGGATACTCTAGGATTAAAGTCCTAATAGTCGATCACCTATATAAGTGAGAAGTGGGGCCGCTTCAATATAACACTTATGAAACCAAGATATGGTCCAAGGCCGAAATGGACACAACGTGAGAATCGAAAGAAATTAGATTCGTCACTGTGTGTACGTTGTTGTCTTAATTTACAGAAAAGTTGTCAGTTCAAGACATCATGTTCACTGAACAGCGAGTAAATTCGATTGCGTTTCACTAGGGAAGGTTCAAAGCCACAAGCTACCTATCCCGATGCAGTGACGAGTTGTCAAGTTTTTCTTGCAAGAGTCAGCATGCATAGCATTTGCATTAATTTCCATTCATGTGGGGGATTGTTGAATTTTGTTAAGATAAATGGGCTTTGGGCCCAAATGGGTATTAACCCATTAATAAAATCAACTTCGGTATTTATTAAATGGAGAAGCCATCGAATGTCAAAACGAGAAATCGTTGAAAGATTACGAATCTATGTTTCACGGGGAATCTAACGAATATTAATAAGCTCAAAACCGAATTCGGGTGAATGAGAAATTAATTTTCGAAGTTGGCCCAATAATGAATAAAATGGTTGATAGTGTTTAAGTGTGGGATTTTTGTGTCCCACATTGGTTAGACACAAAGAAAAACTTCACTGTAAATATAGAAACCCATGTGGTTTGTTCAAAAGGGCTTGTCATGTGGGTGGGCTAAGTGGGCTTAGTGGGCTTGAGAAGCTCAAGTGAGTTTTGGCCCAAATAATAGCTCGGGTGCGAGTCGGTGCCTCGCACCGACGAGCACCGAGCACCGAGCCCGTGCCCGTGCCCGTGGCCGAGCCGTGCCGTGCCGTGCCAAAGTGCGCAATGAGCGCTTTGAGGCGCGCACTTTGCACTTCGCACGCCGCATCGGAGCGAGGAGCATTGAGGAGCTTACTTAAATTTTTCCTCCGGTGGGCGGCGACGGTGACGGTGCCGGTGACGTGGTAGTCGAGGTGAAGATGATTGAGGTCCTGATCCATTGGATGAATGGGCTGTAGTGGGCCATTGGAATGATCCGGCCCAACTCAAGGAGCTGTCGGTCGGCCAACAAGAGGTGTGGTTGAGCCGCCGGTGGGGCAGGTAGGAGATCGGGCCGCCGCCGGTGGGACATGCTGACGATTCGGGCTGTCGGCCCGAGAATCGGGCCGGTAAATAAACAGTCCAGAAGTTTCGAAATGTCTCCTTTCGACCCCAGGATAATTACAATAGTCCAGCAAGTTCTTGAAATTGCGAATAAGTCCTTGCGTGGAAAAGTCTATAAATAGACCCCTCCTGAATTGGAAATTTACTTACTTTTCAACCCACACAAATTATATCATTCACTCCCAACTCCCTAAAATCCCGAAGCAAGAAAAACTTGAGTTTCGAGTACGATTCGTCGTAAAAATCTAGTCGTTGTGCTGCGATTACGAGTTATGAAAATGTCGTTGTATCTTGGGGACGATCGTTGATAACCGAAAGCACAAAATATCGGGGCGATTTCGTCTTACGGACAGTGTGTCTAACACACGCCTCGACTACGTCTATGGTCATGGATAGTCTTCATCAACTCCAGGCTATTTATTCTTCATGTTGTGTATCATAGTTATCACCTATGCCCTCATCATCATCTGGGTACTCGCGAATTCTACCTGCGTTTGAAGACTCTCGGAAGGATTTTTAACTCATTTCATTCTAGAAGCGTTCATCTGTGCCGATCGAAGAGTCACAAGAAACCATTTCATTATATTGCCGCCTACCAGACGCAACCGAGGAAACAACACAATATACACACAGAAAGATACGACATGACTAAAGAAACTAATAAAATTAAATTGGGTACCTATCTGTAAAATTTTATGACATTGGTACCTATGTGTAAAAATTTTATCCAATTAGTTATTTTTCTATATATTCACCCAAAAGATAACACAAATAAAGTTTTTTTAGTCAGCAGGTGAAGGAAATAATATCAAAGAATGATCACGGGTCAATTTCTTGAAACAATCTTTGGAATAAGTTCAAGTTCACAATCATGATAAAAACAATATCGTCAGGCAAGCGAAATAATTTTCAAAATACAATCCAACATTGTGGATGTTTTAAGATGAATCACAAATTAGCTAAAATATGGTAGTTTTCCACGACTGTTAACAAGCAATTGGTATACTTGATATATTCATATATCAATCGACGGAATATGGTAACCAATTGATTGAGAGTATGCCAACATTGATTTACTCACAGGTCCATAAGTTAGTACCCCATAGAAGTAAGGATAAAACGAAGTCACAGCTGTAGTCAGAAAAAATAAAAACTCAAGACGAATTTTGTATTCTAATATTTCACCTTGGTATCTTTATCTTCTCTCTGAAGCTGTTTCTGGGACCCGTCCATGATTAAAAAGAATCAAAAGTAAGGGTTAGTAGAGGTGTTCAGACGGTTTGAAAAACCGTAACCGAACCGTCGATCAATGGTTTGGTTGACCGTGGTCAACGGTTACGGTTTCGTAACCGAACCGTCAATTATAAAGGTTCGGTTACGGTTCTTCATTTTCATAACCGTAAACCGGCAGTTATAACCGTTTTTTAAATAATAATTAAATATATAATTTTATGGTCTTGTCATAATAACTAATGATAATTTATTCACCATATTTATTTTTATTTTTGTTTTATTAAACTATCATAAAATTGACTTAGTGAACTTAGACGAATATTGAGCGATAAACATGATCCTTAGAACTAAATGCATACGACGAATATCCTTCGAAGATTTTCGAATTGAAGAATGAATAATAATCGTAATGTCTTTTAACATTTAAGGTATAATTTTTTTTCAAATGTTGAAGGTTATTATATAAATTTCTAACTTGAATAGAAAGTTCTTTCGTTACATTTTTTTATATAAAAATATCAAAGTTTTTTAGTTTATTTAAATTATATAAGAGAAAGAAATTTCTAAAAAGAATTTAAAAAAGTCGTAAACCGGCGTAACCGTAACTGTAACCGGCTCAGCCGGTTCAAAACCGTAACCATAATCGTGATTAATACGGTTCTGTTACGGGTAGACATTTTTATTAACCGTAAACCAGCGGTTCATAACCGTGAACCATAACCATAACCGTAAGAACACGTCTAAAGGTTAGTCATATTTGTAATTTTAAAAGTGGGCTTCCACTACCCAAAAATTTGGGCCAAGTTATAAAAATCACGGATATCATATCTATTCTATTTTATTGAGCCTTAGGGAGTCAAGACTTTGTCTACCTCAATTTGGTCTGTCTAAATAACATTATTCAAGGAAAATATTACTAAATAACATTTCTCATATTTAAGTTAAACATCCTATCAAATTAAATTGGTCGCATGGCTATTAAAATATTAATTAAATTGATTTAAAATGACCACCCGCTACTCATTATTAGTTTCGATCTAAGCAAAACAAACAGTTGCTTAAAATATGTCTTCCTAAAGCTTCGATTCTTGAGTTTCATGGTAAGATATAGTTGGTGATAAACATATAAGAATCCATGTCTCAAGGCTGTAACCTAAATATTTTGCATTTATTCGTTATTTCAGTCCTTCAGTGTTCTAAGTCGATGTTGTAACGGAGAAGACATTGCTGGTGCAAAGTTTGTAGAAGACGAAGAAAGTGCTCTATTTTCAGAAATTATTCAAGATAAAATCGACAACAATCACGGCCGGAGCCAGACAAAATTTGAGGGTAGGGGAAAAAAATATTCATAGGCAGAAAAACATTAAGGGTAGTCATCATTAGGGAGGTATGTGTACTTTTTCGAATATAAGTAATGAATATTAACTATTTTGGTTATTACATTTAGGAATGGCTTTGTAGTTTGCAGAATCGTGTTGGTTCGTAGTTTACGCTAGGCTTATTTTTACTATCCTTTTTGATAGTTTGTCATTCATCGTTATAGTGGAGTTTTACGCCTTGAGGCACGCAACAAGTTATTTGACTTGCTGCACAAAATTATCTCTCGTGTTCGTTTCGTTTTGTCACTAAGTTACTATCAGTTCCCCTGTGCCTTAGAAAGTGTGACTGAGTGTTAGCCAAACATTTCGTCCAACATCAGTATATAACTTAGTGTTTTTTACATCCATTCATACGGGACCCCCATCAAAGTGGTATCAGAGCTTTCGCTTGACATTACTAAGCGCTAAAAATCCTCTACAATGGATGCTTCAAGTTCAAATTACATCGGCAAAATCCATGTGTTAGACGCCTCCAACTATGCCTATTGGAAGGTTCGTGTTCGGCAGTGCATCAAATCCATAAATGTGCGAGCGTGGAAGTCCGTGCTCCATGGGTATTCTACACCAAAAACTGCCCCGGATGAAGACGGTGAAGTCTATGAAAAAACGGTCGCTAAATGGAGTCCTCAAGAGAGAAACGCAGTCGAGTATAATGACAAAGCCCATAATGCCATCTTCCCTTCGGTGGACATCTTCATGTTCAAGATCATACAAAATAGTTCCACGGAAAAGGATGCGTGGGATTTACTTTAGCGATACTGTGAAGGCGATGCAAGTATGAAACAGACACGTCTAAGGATAGTCCTCAACCAATTTGAAAATCTCAGAATGAAGGATGGTGAGGATGTTACCACGTACTTCGGCACTGTCAATTTCAAGCGAGTGCACCAGTCTCGGAGAGCCAATCGCGAATAAGGTATTAATTTCTAAAGGAATTCGTACACTAAACATGAAGTTTAATGTGAAGGTAGCTGCGGTCGAGGAAGCCCACAATTCGTTATGTAAGTGGATCGTATAGCCTAGGACTATGGTTTTCCAAAGATACTAACTTGAGTTTTGTAGGCTATAGCGATGCTGATTGGGCAGGCGACGAAGATGATCGCAAGAGTACAAGTGGCAGCTGTTTTTTCCAAGGTAATAATCTCGTTGCATGGTACAGTAAGAAACAAAACTGTGTGTCTTTATCTACTACTGAGTCTGAGTATGTGGCTGCGGGTAGTTGTTGTACGCAGTTAATGTGGTTAAATAGTTGTGACTATGGGTTAGAGTGCGAGTCAGTTCTCATGTACTGTGATAACCTTAGTGCCATAAACATCTTTAGGAATCCCATCGAACATTCTCGTACAAAGCATATTGATATATAGCATATGTCAAATTCGATGGTTACTGCTTTAATGTTTGGTTAGATATTCTGTTCTGTTTTCCTGTAGAATGACTTGATTCTTCTTGATTGGTCCCTGAATGAACCCGATCCCTTTTTAAAGGCTCTTGGTAATACGTCCCTAGGTACACGGCATTCGCTGTGACGATGTACTCTTTGCGACTAAAAGCCAATCCTTATTGTGAATAAGCATGCTCATAAACTCTGCTAGATATAGGTATTTGGTAATAAGATTCCTTAGGTACACGGCATTCGCGGTGACGATGTATACTATGCGACAGAAAGCCGAACCTTGAGGCTGAGGGTATAAGGGCAGTGCGTAAATTCTATTGGATAAAGTAAGGTGAGAGAGTAGAAATAAAGGGAACTGGTTTGAGGCGGATTAAGCAGAAAAGTCTAGGATTACGGAATTAGGATGCTGAGGCAACATGTGTGACTGTCAGTTTGATATTTCTACATTTTGTGCTTTCGTTTTTATCTGTGTCGTCTTTAGTACTGCATTTATTAATAGTGTGTGTCTAGTTTAGAAATCTCTCAGATTTGCATTAGAACTCTCGAAGAACAGCTTGTTACATTTGTCTCAAGTGGTCATCAACGTCGCTCAAACGGTTAGTATTTCTTGATTCTACCTTGACTTTGGACTTAGTTTTCTTTTTGGTGGAATCGTGGTCTGAACTGCACCGATTTATTCGCATGACTAAGTCTCAATTCGCTCTTATGTGCTCGCATGATTGTTTTAAACATGTACAAATTTTAGCTCCGTGATTATTTAGGCACCTTTTGAATTTATTTCGAATTAATAATACAATAGCCTAAATAAGCTTTTCTGTCCAACGGTTACTTTGAGTGTTCCATCTACTCCACTATCTGCGATTATTATGTGACTTGTAACCGTTGGAACTAGTTTATTAGACGTGACTTGATGGATCGATGTTCACTATTCACAAACCCTAACTACTAAATCGATTCCATCACTCTAGAACCCTCTCTGCTCCTCTGTGTTTAATAGCGATTTTTTTCATCGAACCCACCTCCACCGACTCACGGCTCAACTGCCATCACTCTAGAACCATCAAACCCTTCCGGCGCCGATTGAAGACTGCGTCCAGTCCAGTCTCGAGTTTTGGGAGGTGCGATAAACATGGAATTTCCATCGAACCCACCTCCACCGACTCACGGCTCAACTGCCACAGTCCCAAGCTTTATAGACCTAATTCCGGCCCCCAAACCCACCGAGAAAGCACCCACAGTTGCTTCAGTGACTGTCCCAAAGATGCATCAGAGCAACCGACTTCGACAGGCTCGTGCATCAAAGGGCCCAAAGTCGACTGCTGATAAGCCCATCCAGCTATGAAGTTCAACCGCAGACACTTCTGAGGAGACCTAGAGGACGAGCCAACACATCCTGGTGCCGAAGTCCCGATTCAGGGGGAGACCAGTGCAGTCGCCCCACAGGCTCGAAGCCCCACTACAGACGCTGTTCAACAATCATCACCAGTGAGTGCCTCCACTGAGGACATCATCGACTACACCACTTATGCTCAGTTGAATACTAAAGCAGTAAGTCCAGGGGAGATTCCTTCTAAGGGTCCTCAGTCCCCTGCTTCTGAGAGCGAAGGTGATGATGAATTTGGTGCGGCCGAGACCCTAGCCACGTGGAGAAACAAACTGTAGAAGAAAGCTGGAAAAAGGCCGATGAGTTCAGAGGACATACCCCCCAAGAGATCCCGACAAGCTGAGGCACCTCAACAAGCAGCCAGCAGCCAAGCTCTGTTGCCGTTGGCCAGTTCAAGTGACGATGTTGAGGAGGATGTCGACCCAACATCTGAGTCAGACTGGGAGACTCCACTGCCAAGGGGAGGTTTTACGCCACATTAACGAGGAGCTGTGGCCACACTTTGCACAAAGAGTGCTACGAGTTGAGAGGACTGCGGATGTGGTTAGCTTTCGTCGATACGGGGTGATGCAATTCTTGGAGTCGCGGCAGTTCGACAAAACAGTGACAAAGTTTGGGACCTACTGTGATACAGTGGTCCGTGAAGTATACTCTAACCTTTCCCTAGCTTAAATGACCCTAGCTCTAGGAAATATGGTAAGCTTTTTTGAGGGGGAGGTTATATGAATTCTCGGCTGGAGCTATTAATGAGTTCTTGGGGACACCGAATGTGAATATGGATGAGACCTATGATAATAATGAGGTGCTGTCCTCTTGACTGGGGGTAGGATAAGAGAATGAGATGGGAACTTTTCTGTCAGTTTCTTAACTTCCTTGTATTTCGTGCTGTTCAAAATTGGCATATTTAATTGGTGGCCCACGACCAATGAGACACGGGTAGTGGAGAATATGGCTCATATTCTGTACGCTCTTGGGAAGAATCTGCCCTTAAACCTGGGTGCTGGATCAACTAACCAAGGAGGCCGCGAAGGTGTCACCAGGGATTCTTCCATTCCCCTCCCTGATCTATGGGATGTTGGTTCGTGGGGGGATTCGAGCCAACGCGCAAAGATGTGGTCATGACCATCAAGATTCCATACCTTGTCTCCTACATGCACCTATATGGGCCGAACAAAGTTGTTGATCTCCATGGCGAGCCCCTATTGTGAATGTTGAGCAAAATGTTGCCTCAACATCGACTCCACAGTCCAGCTTAGAGGGACAAATTAAGTGTCTTGAGGACACCATTGCTTTTCTGACTTCTTCACTGACCATCCTGAAGGATTTACATTCTTCCCAGAAAAGGGGGAGTAGAGGCAGAAATGAGAACGCAAGAAGAAGTGGGGACGAGCGGACGTGCAGAGCAGCAAGGTACAGGTGACCAAGAAGCTGAAACAGGAGATGGAGCGCGAGGGGAAGAGGCAGCTGGTGAAGCTGCAAGTGGCGAGGATGCTGAGACCTCAATCGAAAGTCTTAACATTTAGATGATATGTTGAGGTTGTGTGTTTTCCATGCGTGTTTTGTTTGCATGCCTGACGTCTTTATTTTGCCGGCGCGTGTTTATTTACCTTTGGACCAATGTTAGTTTCTTTTGCAGATGTTTTACTTCAGACCTCTACTGGCCTGTACTAATATTTAGTACTTTGATTAGTTTAGTGCTATTCTGTTTTCGTCTAACTCTAACCATTTTTCTTATGTTTGTGTGGTTGAGTAGATCTGGCCTTCAGGGGGAGTATTACTACGACTAACTTCTGCTTTGGTTTTGGGAAGAAAGATAAAAAGGGCGAGATTGTTGATGTTGAGTCTTCGACATTGACAATGTTGGGGTAACATTCCTGTCAACATTGTTGGCCGAGAATGGTCCCTTTCTCTTTTATCTTTCATGCCCAAACTTATTATTGATGACGTGGCATTTTTCTAGTGTTATGCAGGATATGGATAAGTGCTGGAACGAATCAAACCTTGTGGAAAGAGTGTGGATAAGCTAGAGCGAAAATAGGAATGAAGCATGCTAAATATAGGATGTCGTGGAGCTCAAGTGGAGACCGAGCAAGTGGAGCTGACTAAGTCGAGCCCCAACAGTCACTAACGGACAAAATACTCTTAGTGGACATTAGTGGATGTTGTGGGCGGTTACCAAGTCGTTGGAGAAGTCCTTTAGAAGTTGAAGACATATATATATCGAAGGACTTAATCGTTTGAGGGACGACGAGCGAGAAAGAGACTTCAACAAAAATATAAGTGAACCTAATGCGACATGAGATGAAGAATATAACTTAATTGATGCTCCTATAAGAAATGGATATTATTGGTTTAAGGTATTATTTATTGTATTTAGGTACAATAATATAAATTCTAATTATGAGCCATAAAGCCGTGTTTATTATGTTGAATTTTAAAATAATGTCGACTAATCTTGTACGTGGAACCATTGACTAAAGCATATTGGCTTCACGATGAAACTCAATGGTCGAACCTATGCATCATATTTGATCATCCAACTCCATTGGTGCTTTGCAGCAGAGAAGTAATTGAAGGGACACCGATTCTACAACACTCATACTCAAAGACGATAAAATGTCAAAGGTAAGATGCATATTGCAAATGTGTTTGAGGCAACTTCAACGGAACAGCTTATGCAACGCAAAAAAATATGTTGTGAAGAAATTTAGTTTTAAAGACGAATAACGACATGCTGTAGCTGCGAAGGGTAGAAGGTATTTTGATCGCTGATGCCAACCTTTACCCCTGCCACGTTACTACAAGGACCCTATTGCTCCTCGTAGATATGTTTGTCCATTGAAAGCCCCCAAGCGGTTGGAATGTCGAGCACACATCCCCATGGTTTGTCTATTCTTCATATTCAGTCTTTTGTTTTGGCCCATGGATGTGTTTAGTAGTTGTTGGACAAGTTACGCGTAAATATTTATGGCTTGCGTTCCGACGAAAATTCGAATTGTGCAACTAGTCAAGTTGTGCGTTATGGTAGTCTTGGCGTGAAACGTGGTGTTTTAGGTAATGAGTAGCTAGCTGATTTAGCATTCGACAAGGTAATAGTTTGGAATATTTTGCTGCAGTTGTGTAAATACTTTTGTATCACACGCATGACTAATATTGACTTTGAACTAATGTTAATGTCTTGCAAGTTGTATATTGTTGTCATAATCTCTCGTTTAAATGTTGCAGATATCATTAGATAAAAAAATTATTTGTAAACCTGGAGATAAAAATAGAATCACTGATAATGGCTTTCATATATACATGATATTGGTTTACAAAATGCTAAGAGCAACTCGGATTGTATCAAAACACATATGGTGTACAAAGAGACAAAATAGTCCTACATACAACTAAGCCTTTTTACATCAAAATTCCAAAAGAGGATATCAAATAACATCATATATTTCTTAAATCATTCAACTAAGGGTTGCAATAACAATTTCAAACTTTCGTCTTCTAGAAGGCTGAAAAGTAGCTCCACGACGACATACACTTCATTCTTCATTTCAACGACTGCACTTTTGGGATTGATCATTCGAAAGAGCTCTTTCAGGCAACGGTGGCCTCAGCCCAATATTGGCCAGTAGCTCGATTAACCCGATGTTGTCAGACATTTTCCTCTTCCTCGTTTGTCGCATTGCTGCCAGGTTGAGGAACAGAGTTTGCAACTTAATCATCAACAGGGTCATTACTGCGTTCTTGCCCATCAAAAGCGACGTCTACTCCAGCATTTTCTAAATGAATTGGTGTAACGTCTCTATTAGCCTATGGTAAATCCATTGCATCCTTACATGTGGTTATCCTTCGCGGAAATCTCAATCCAATCTCCATAGTAAGGAACGACTTGTTACGCATGGTTCGTGCCCTCGAATCTTTCTGTAACAAAATATTTGGGATTAATTTCGCGCGATCAATGTTAGTGATGAATTGACTGATAAGTAAGCCCTACTCATTAATACAAAATTGAGAATGGGGTACTTTTACATTGTCGTTCCATACTTGATCCTCTTGAACATCGTCATCTTCATTGTATCGTTCCGATCGATATCCGTGAGGATCAACATAGAAGACAAAGATGCATAACCTTCTTTCAAGTAGAGAGCCTCAAATTGATGTTTGGCACTGCTCGAATACTCACGTTTGCTATAGCGGTTGTCATGTAAACTTCAAGAGCCTTCAGATATCCGGTCCTAAACCCATTGTCATATCTCCAACCATTTCTATTATTTCCTTTAATCTGTTAGTGCCCTCCACAAAAGTCCAACCACACTTTTTTTTTCAAATTCAATATACTACTTTTTCACTTCTCTGTACCTCTTATATTCATTAAATTTGCTGCTAGGGAAAAAAACAACTTTAAGGAACACCATGAACAATGAGCTCAAAGAAATAATGAATATACGTGGGCTAAACAATGACCCAAACTTAGTTTCCACAAGATGAATGAAGGACTTAAGTAAACAGCTCAAAAGTTAAGCAAATCAATGCAGTGAGCCGGCATAAAATAAGCACATAACAATTGCAACTACGAGCATAACATTACCCCAAAAGATGTAAACATTTAACACAAAGGACAAAATCAGCTCAAAACAAAGGCAACTTTAGATCGCGTTTTCCCGATCGATATAAGCAGTATGAGCTAAGTTGTCTCTAAACCTAGCCCACTAATCAGAACACCAATATTAGTCACATGGTCTTCATTATCGTTGATACGTTCATTTTCATTCACATCATCTTCAATACCCAATAATCCTCTGAACATTCTTCAGAGTTATATGGCGTCTCTCTTCAAATGCAACAACCCATATTATCCTATTATGCGAATTGATTGGGAAGAAAGATGGCAACCGAAGTAGCACATCGTTTCTCAAGCAAACCAAAGGAATGCACGACCGCACCTAACCCTAGCATTAATCATGTTGAAATGTTCTTTGTTATTTTGTGGTGCATTACTGCCGACACCCAAGCATCCAGGTGGAATCTAGCACCTCTGCAAGGTGCTAGAAATCTTTCAGCATTCATATAACCGTTTTCACATAAGTAACAAGTGCCTGCGTGAACAATTTAAAACTACACAAAATAGTTAATCTATTCTTCTGTTCTATATACACATTTTCTTGTCAAACAATACGTTAAATACCTTTGGTAATTTTTAACCCTTGTGGACGACTAATAACATCACGTACTACACGTGAGTCAGCATATGATGTGGCAGCCCCGCCTTCCACCACTACTTTCTTAACTAATCTACGCGACTAATATCCGGATAATGACATGGATCGTATGAAATTTCGGATAAAATTTTTCCTTTCATAAAAAGGAATCGTAACGGTTTCTACAAAATTATCGTGGGTCCTATCTACATAGGAAAGCGCGCATGCGGGTCAAAATAAATATATCTACTGGGCCTCCAGAGGTCGCATCCATGCACACACTTCCATCTCAAAAGCCCTCGGAAGCTTCAAAAGTTGGCCTCGCCGTGAAAATGATCACGTACCGTGATCGCGGGGTCCTACAACACATAAAAACGTGGAATGAGCTTATAAAGCTCAGTAAGTGAAAACCAGGCATGCAATGCACGTGACCTAAATAGCGAAGGCATTCGCGCCAATGCTATTAACCCCTCACATTCTTCGTGATCTTTCTCACATTCTTCTTGACCGTTCATAAAATATTTGGGTCCTCGGCTTTCAATCTTACTATGCACCTTATAGAGCTCAAACCCCTAAGGGTATAAGTGGCAGTACATACACTGGGAGGCTAAACCCGAGTACTCCATCTGTGCGTAATCCTACGGTGCCTTTCAATCCCAATGCGGTACACACTGAGAGGCAACCAGTGCCTTTCAATCCCAGTGTGATCCACACTGAGAGGCTACTAGTGCCTTTCAATCCCAATGCAGTCCCATTGAGATGCTAACCCGGGCATACAAATTTCGTTTAACCCTAAGTCGCCTTTCCATCCCAATGCGGTCTGACACGCGGGCGCTTCTCACTGGTAGCTTACTACGAGGTCGCCAACACTCGAGGTTCCCTCGGTGCCGCTCATACCCTCGAGTCGCATCCTCCACGTTGCATCTCCCGCTACGGGGTATTCCCCCTACCTTTCGTGAATCGGGTAATTCGGCTTCGTGAATCGCCGTGGTAGCATAGAAGAGCCGTGACTCATCATTGAGTCGACACAAATGCCTATATCGGCAACTATACATCGCTCTCAAGCGATATTATACTCATGCACGCTATTTCCCTGACTCTCATACTAGTCGTGCGTGCAGATGCTCATGCCATGAATCATGTAAACATGCGTACAATATTCCTAGGATAATTTACGGCACATAGAAATCATAGAAGTCACATAAAATCATGAAGGGCACATAGACACATAATTCATACACATATAATTATATGTTGTAGTTGCGATTTCCACTTACCTGATATCCTTAGCTATATCGTACGGTAAATCGCTAATCTTCAAACCCTAAGTATAGAATCATAATAAATTAGGGTTTGTTAGTCTAATCATAATTTCATAACATGGCTTAATTTAGAAAATCCTAGTTTTGACTTTTATGGGTTTTGAAACCCTAAATTTTAAAACACCTTGACTTGAATTGAAGTATTATTTCGTGACCTTATTAGACATAGTTCTACATTTTAAACAAGAATCTCGACATTATATATAAGAGCTCGATATTTGAATTCTACACAAAGATCTCGATGAATAAATCTCGACATTGCACTCTACCTATTTCGACATTTGGGCCCTGAAGAGTAGACATAAACTCGAATTTGATTAGTCAATACACATAGACTTCGAATTTAATAATACACAAGGATCTTAAATAAGGATTTCGAGGTTAATTTAAAAGATAAGTTTGGACACGTTTGATATACATCTCGGGTTTAAATTGTACATTAAATCTCGACATTATCCCTATAAGACTAACATGGTTTCGAGATTTAAACTAAGAAATACAAAATTTCAACATGGATTTCGGCATAATTCTCGAGTTTCATTTCGAGATTCATAATCTGGAACAAACCCATCCCTACCCGAAACACCTTGTTGCTACCATCTAAACTTTCGATCATGAACTGTTCGAAACTCATATAAATCTTATCATCACCATAAATATATCAAGCTGTCGAGAATTATTCTTAGTTCACCCTAACCCTTGAAAGCATAATTCTTAGCCTTAAGAATTACAAATCCTTCGATCAACCTACTCTACTTGAAATCATTTAAACCCTTAAACACTATAACGTATATAGGGTCTAGCAAGTATATTTCCATATTTAATACTTCTTAAAGTCTACCACTAAATCAAATACGAGTATAAATCATAGTCAGGAAGTCATACTTACCAAATTTGATAAGGAACTCGAGTTTTCCTTGGATTCTCCCCTTTTTCTTACTTAAGTGTTTCGAGGGTTTTCAATCAGTGGTATTGATAGGCAATAATCTCTTATTTCCCCCTTATCCCTTAAGTTGGCGTGTTTGAGTAAGCAAATGACATCGATATTTAGCAAGTCCTTTCCTAATGTTTATGAAAATATTTATTATTTTAGTGTTACTTTGATTTTGTTTCCTTTCTAACTAAGTAATTGATATATGTCAATCGCTATCTTCTTGCTCGAGTTTATTAATTGAACGAAGGTCTTCTTTCGAAATCATAGGTTTCGAGATTTAGTGATTTTGAGTTTGAAAGATTTCGAAATTTCAAGGTTTCAAGCTTCATAAATTTCGGCTTCCTAAATTTCGAGATTCTCCCTATATGTTAAGTAATTTAGTTGTTTAATAATTTAAATGTTTTAAGATTAACTTCGAGATCTATACTAAATCTCGAATCAGTATTAGAACTAGGTTTTTGACATTCTTCTATCCTCAACTCATCATTCTTTAATTTTGATATCTTCATTTTCGAAGTATGCCAAGAAAACCCTAATACTTCACAAACGCATCTTGTCTCGATTCCTATCCATGTAAATGTTAATTATTTCCTAAGTTAGAATCCCTTCATAGCACGTATTTAATTCCTCATTTAAAATTTCCTAAACCCTACGTTCATCACTTAAGTCATAATTCGTAACACACATAAGAATTATAAATCACCTAGCATGAAATTATATAAACACATAAGTCATTTATCATTTAAGAATAAAAGCATAAAAGCATCATATCACCGAAAATACTAATTAATCCAATAAAGTTCTTATAACATATAGTATGTAACACAAAATCACATGGACACCTATGTCATTTAAAAATACACAGACATGTAAATACGTACCATATATCGAGTTTGAACGAACTGTGTGTCCTAAATAAGAGTTCACTAAAACCTTAGCATTCTTAATTTAATTAATCCAACAATGTCCCTAATTAACTACATTTCACCCTTAATTATATCGCAAATCCTGTAATTAAATTATACTAAGCTCTGCAGAACCTATATCCTAAGCTCTGATACCACCTGTGGCTGCCCCGCCTTCCACCACTACTTTCTTAACTAGTCTACGCGACTAATATCCTGATAATGACATGGATCGTATGAAATTTCGGATAAAATTTTTCCTTTCATAAAAAGGAATCGTAACGGTTTCTACAAAATTATCGTGTGTCCTATCTACATAGGAAAGCGCGCATGCGGGTCAAAATAAATATATCTACTGGGCCTCCACGAGGTCGCATCCATGCACACACTTCTATCTCAAAAGCCCTCGGAAGCTTCAAAAGTTGGCCTCGCCGTGAAAATGATCACGTATCGTGATCGCGGGTCCTACAACACATAAAAACGTGGAATGAGCTTATAAAGCTTAGTAAGTGAAAACCATGCATGCAATGCACGTGACCTAAATAGCGAAGGCATTCGCGCCAATGCTATTAACCCCTCACATTCTTCGTGATCTTTCTCACATTCTTCTTGACCTTTCATAAAATATTTGGGCCCTCGGCTTTCAATCTTACTATGCACCATATAGAGCTCAAACCCCTAAGGGTATAAGTGGCAGTACATACACTGGGAGGCTAAACCCGAGTACTCCATCTGTGCGTAATCCTATGGTGCCTTTCAATCCCAATGCGGTACACACTGAGAGGCTACCAGTGCCTTTCAATCCCAGTGTGATCCACACAGAGAGGCTACTAGTGCCTTTCAATCCCAATGCAGTCCCATTGAGAGGCTAACCCGGGCACACAAATTTCGTTTAACCCTAAGTCGCCTTTCCATCCCAATGCGGTCTGACACGCGGGCGCTTCTCACTGGTAGCTTACTACGAGGTCGCCAACACTCGAGGTTCCCTCGGTGCCGCTCATACCCTCGAGTCGCATCCTCCAGGTTGCATCTCCCGCTACGGGGTATTCCCTCTACCTTTCGTGAATCAGGTAATTCGGCTTCGTGAATCGCCGTGGTAGCATAGAAGAGCCGGGACATCATTGAGTCGACACAAATGCCTATATCGGCAAATATACATCGCTCTCAAGCGATCTTATACTCATGCACGCTATTTCCCTGACTCTCATACTAGTCGTGCGTGCAGATGCTCATGCCATGAATCATGTAAACATGCGTACAATATTCCTAGGATACTTTATGGCACATAGAAATCATAGAAGTCACATAAAATCATGAAGGGCACATAGACACATAATTCATACACATATAATTATATGTTGTAGTTTCGATTTCCACTTACCTGATATCCTTAGCTATATCGTACGGTAAATCGCTAATCTTCAAACCCTAAGTATAGAATCATAATAAATTAGGGTTTGTTAGTCTAATCATAATTTCATAACATAGCTTAATTTAGAAAACCCTAGTTTTGACTTTTATGGGTTTTGAAACCCTAAATTTTAAAACACCTTGACTTGAGTTGAAGTATTATTTCGTGATCTTATTAGACATAGTTCTACATTTTAAACAAGAATCTCGACATTATATATAAGAGCTCGATATTTGAGTTCTACACAAAGATCTCGATGAATAAATCTCGACATTGCACTCTACCTATTTCGACATTTGGGCCCTAAAGATTAGACATAAACTCGAATTTGATTAGTCAATACACATAGACTTCGAATTTAATAATACACAAGGATCTCAAAGATTTCAATATCAGATATAAGGTAGATCTCGATATCAATATTAAAATAAATTTCGATATGTATGTACAAAGGTTCGACATTTGAAAAGGGTGCACAAAGATCTCGAGATTCAACCAAACAATGCGAATGCTGACATGTGATCTCGACATTATATAGGTTCTATTGATATTGCACAAGGATATAAAATTTATAAGCAAAATCTCGATATGTTATACACAATTTCGAAGTCACTATTAAGATTTAATCTCGACATGGCTTTTTGAGATGAATGTCGAGCTTTGATCTCGAGATTAGACTTCGACATTTAAATAAGGATTTCGAGGTTAATTTAAAAGATAAGTTTGGACACGTTTGATATACATCTCGGGTTTAAATTGTACATTAAATCTCGACATTATCCCTATAAGACTAACATGGTTTCGAGATTTAAACTAAGAAATACAAAATTTCAACATGGATTTCGGCATAATTCTCGAGTTTCATTTCGAGATTCATAATCTGGAACAATCCCATCCCTACCCGAAACACCTTGTTGCTACCATCTAAACTTTCGATCATGAACTGTTCGAAACTCATATAAATCTTATCATCACCCTAAATATATCAAGCTGTCGAGAATTATTCTTAGTTCACCTTAACCCTTGAAAGCATAATTCTTAGCCTTAAGAATTACAAATCCTTCGATCAACCTACTCTACTTGAAATCATTTAAACCCTTAAACACTATAACGTATATAGGGTCTAGCAAGTATATTTCCATATTTAATACTTCTTAAAGTCTACCACTAAATCAAATACGAGTATAAATCATAGTCAGGAAGTCATACTTACCAAATTTGATAAGGAACTCGAGTTTTCCTTGGATTCTCCCCTTTTTCTTACTTAAGTGTTTCGAGGGTTTTCAATCAGTGGTATTGATAGGCAATAATCTCTTATTTCCCCCTTATCCCTTAGTTGGCGTGTTTGAGTAAGCAAATGACATCGATATTTAGCAAGTCCTTTCCTAATGTTTATGAAAATATATATTATTTTAGTCTTACTTTGATTTTGTTTCCTTTCTAACTAAGTAATTGATATATGTCAATCGCTATCTTCTTGCTCGAGTGTATTAATTGAATGAAGGTCTTCTCTCGAAATCATAGGTTTCGAGATTTAGTGATTTTGAGTTTGAAAGATTTCGAAATTTCGAGGTTTCAAGCTTCATAAATTTCGGCTTCCTAAATTTCGAGACTCTCCCTATATGTTAAGTAATTTAGTTGTTTAATAATTTAAATGTTTTAAGATTCACTTCGAGATCTATACTAAATCTCGAAATCAGTATTAGAACTAGGTTTTGACATTCTTCTATCCTCAACTCATCATTCTTTAATTTTGATATCTTCATTTTCGAAGTATGCCTAGAAAACCCTAATACTTCACAAACTCATCTTGTCTCGATTCCTATCCATGTAAATGTTAATTATTTCCTAAGTTAGAATCCCTTCATAGCACGTAATTAATTCCTCATTTAAAATTTCCTAAACCCTACGTTCATCACTTAAGTCATAATTCGTAACACACATAAGAATTATAAATCACCTAGCATGAAATTATATAAACACATAAGTCATTTATCATTTAAGAATATAAAAGCATAAAAGCATCATATCACCGAAAATACTAATTAATCCAATAAAGTTCTTATAACATATAGTATGTAACACAAAATCACATGGACACCTATGTCATTTAAAAATACACAGACATGTAAATACGTACCATATATCGAGTTTGAACGAACTGTGTGTCCTAAATAAGAGTTCACTAAAACCTTAGCATTCTTAATTTAATTAATCCAACAATGTCCCTAATTAACTATATTTCACCCTTAATTATATCGCAAATCCCGTAATTAAATTTTACGGGTATTACATATGATCCCTCCCAACCCACTAAAAGATACGTAAAATTTGTTCGGATATGCCCTCGAAATGCCATATGAGAATTAAATATATATGGCATTACGGTTTGTTATTGTATTATTCGAAACTAGTATGTTTCAATTTATGGAAACATTTGTGTAAAAAAAGGCATTGACATTTATTTGTTGGTTTACTTCGAGTTTTATTTGGCATCCGATTAAAGAACAATACATGAAATCGTTATCTTGCAAGTAATTCTCGATGGGTAAGAGAGATAGACGCACCAGTGGACTCAAAACCCAGAGCATAAAAAGATGTCTAAGTCTAAGGCTCTAGTGGTGCTAGATGATCAAGTACGAATTATCTGTCGATGACCTAATAATGATTGTGTCAATCATTCACTTGGAAAATGGGAGGTCGTGGTAGTGATAAAGATCGAATCGGGGATGGATAAAAAGGACACTGACTCCTAATCGATTTATCACATGGAAAATTACTCAAGGAGTGTTCAAGGCTACAGTAGTCTGCGTGAACCTTCCACCGAAAGCGTCATTGACGGATTCAACTAAGGGGTCTTGATGTCACTAGCTTTGCTAGACCCGGATATGCTTTGGCATGTGTCAGCGGCAAAATGCGGTCTCGATGACAGAGTGTGATTGTCGTGCTTTTATGATGATAGGGATTCACATCATTGCAAGTAACCAATGTTAATGTCCTATAAGCATTAGTGGATGGGAAATTACAGGAATCCTTAGCTAAGGTAAACTAGCTCATGTGAGACATGAAGGGTAGTTTGTCAGCACGAATATTATAGAGTTGAGCTTAGTGAGTTGACATTGACCATGACCTTTCGAAATTTCGAAATGTTGCATGGGATTTTCGAAATTTACATGCATGATTTGCATGCAAAGGCGGTAACTAATTATAATATCTTAGTATAAGATATGATTTTCGATATCTCCTAGGAGAGGATTTCGAAAATCATAGCTAAGATAAGATGTTGGCTTGATTGATACTAGTTACCATAAGTTAGTTTAAGAAAGAGGAACGAGATAAATCAAAGATTTGATTTGGAAAAAATATGGCAAGAAGATCTCTCTCACCAAATCTTTGATTGGAACGAAATATTCATGGTTAGATAGCTAATTTTCCTTCTCCCCTCTTATATATGTAGACATTTCCTCTTTTAACTGTAACCGACAGGCAACTGGAGCTGGCCGGCGGTTTGGGTGGTTATAGCCGTTACATAAAAAATAAAAAATATATAGCCACTATAATCGGCGTAATTAGTAACCGGCGGTTAAGACGCGGCGGTTACAACGATTTTTTTTTTCAAAAAATCTATAAATACCACCAACCCAAATAAAAAAAATCATAACTGATCTCTCAAATTTACTCTCAATATAGTCTTCATCAACCAAGTCTTAATCTCTCTACTACTCCATTAAAGTTAAAAAAAAACACTAAATAAAATGCTACCCTCGTCTCATCACTGAGGAAATTAACACTTCGAGTCGTGAAATACTTGACGTTGACTCGTGAAATACATATATAATGTAGGATTCGGCATTTCGTTTATTAACAATATAAATAAAGAGGCTTTTGCAATCAGATAAAAAATATCTTGCCTAGAATACTAATTCTATTAATGCCATATTTGAATCGGGAATGACTCAAGCTCTTGATAATTACAGGAATGTTGCTTCTGGAAAATGGTCAACCGTGAAATTTCGTAATGAGGGAGATTTTCTTACATTATTAATGGCCTACTTGTGGCGACCCTCACTTTCTAATCATATTTAGTGGCGGATTTTTCGCAACGTAAGTCGCGGGAGACCCGTCTAACAAAAACTTTTTCCTAAAATATGATATATTACGACAAAATGTAAGCTACATCGTCGTAATTATACAAAGGCAAAAGCCCCAAAATATATATCATATCAAAACTGTAGAATATCAATTTTAATTGTGCTTTGATTCATTAGTTGTCTTCGTAGATTAGAGCTTTTATTGTATTTGTCCTTAGTTTAGGACTTATTTGTTATTTATACCAACCTTGTTTGGTATAAATACATTTGTAAACATTGAGCTTAATAGAGAAGATTTTAGAATTTGATCCGAAAGGCTTCCAATTCGATTTCTAGATAGAAACAAAAATATCTTCTCTCACAACTCGAGATTCTCAAAAGCTCTCCAAGAAGATTTTCGATCGAAATCTCAATCTAAGCAATTCTTATTGATTCCTTTAGAATTCATGCCTAGGATCGTAGAGTTGATTAATTAGGACCTAGCAATTGGTATCAAAGCAAATTCGTTCTGTTTTGAATCGAAAATTGTTAGAATTGGATCGAAATTTTAATTCTGACACTGTTCATCGAAGAACAGTTTTGACGCGAAATTCAATTTCGATCTAATAGCTCAATTATGTGCTTATTTGACTTGAATTTGATGATTCTGTGCTCGTCTTAGTGATATAAGTTGATTGCGATTAGATCTCTAGCTGTTTGAAATTCGATTTAGCAGATTTGATTTGTTTCGAGAAGTTACTATTCGCGCGAAGAACAGTTTGAACATGTTCCGAATTTGCTCAACTTCGACATATTTTGCTTCATGACGTGTTTAATTGCCTGTCGTGCGTAGTCAGTAGTTGATTTCGAGCAGATAGGTGTAATTTCACGGTCTAATTCATCATTTTTGCTTGAATCAGTAATTGTATTATGTTATTTTTTGCGATCATCTTAAATTTTTCTCGCTAGATTCTTCGATCAAATTAATTTCTCGCTCGAAAAACTCTGCGCGAGAATCTTTCTCGATTAGAATACGAAGTCAGACCTAAAGTCGTTTCTGTCAAGAACGACTTTAGTAGAAAAATTTCTCGAGCATTAATTAGCGAAAAACTTCTTCGACAAAGACCAATTTTGACTTTGTGTGCGTAAAACTTAATGTCGAAAAACTTTTTCGGTCAGACTCCTCAGTTTGACTAAGCGAAAACCTTTTGCGTCCGAGAAACTTTTTAGTCAACGGATTTATTTTGAACCAGCGAGAAACTTATTAAACAATACTGTTTCTCCGCGCTCGAAATAAATTTGCGATCCAAATTTTTTCTCGACCAAAAGATTTTGAGCCATTTTTCTCGCTAGTAAAATTTTTCGCTGACATACTCTCTCGCACGAGAACAGTAACAGTGACAATTTTTCTCGACGAATTAATTTTTGATCAAACTTTAAAGATTGAGTCAACAATAATTCTCGAATCAAATCTAGAATCAAACGCTACTAACTAATCGGCTATTTGTGAAGGACATCACATAAGTTCAAGACATCAAAACAACAAACGAAGATCCTACATCAACTCGAAGAAAACATGGATGCTTACTCACTAATGAAATGATAATCGTCCTCCAATTCTCAAGTGAGGCAAATATACAGTCTGGAGAAGCCGATTTCTAAATTTCATAGAGCTAAAGGAACAGGGAGAAGACTTCTCTCACCAATTGAGCAAGGTCCAGCTCAGTTCTGGGTAGATATTCCGGGGACAAGGAATATACTGCGGAGGAAAGAGTGAGAGCAAAAGCTGATCTAATAGTCAAGACCACGCTTATGCGAGGAATCCCAAATGATATCTATCGACAGATCGATAGTATTCCAACCGCTAAAGGAATGTGGGAGCCTCCTACCCCCTCAAAATCTGAAGACGAATCAGATTCAGACATGGAGCCTAACATGAAAATGCTGGGAAAGCAGTTGGCGCTAATTGGGAAAATGATGAACAAACAGTACTTCAAAAAGAAGTCCTCATCATCGGCCAATCGACTTAGGACCTCAAGCTCGAAGAACGAAGAACCTGCACCTGAGACTTCTGAGGTCAAGACTATCAAAGAACCGACCAAATGATTTAACTGCGGAAAACCTGGTCATTACGCCCGAGAATGTACTTTCCCCAAGAAGGGAGACACTAATTACTACTCCAGGAAGCTTCAACTTACGAAACAAAAGGAAGTTGGAGTAGCTCTAATGGCTGAACAAGACCACTAGCTCGAGGACACGTCTAGCTCAGAGGAAGAGAATCTAGCTCTAATGGCCCGCCCAGACAAACAATCAGACGTCGAAGACTCAAACTCGACGGACGAGGACCAAGCATCTGATTCTTCACATGAGGTGATCTCTCCTTCCACATTATTGACCATGTTAGAATCATATCAATTAGCATACTCTAACATGCAACGTGAGCAGAAAAGCGTAAAGGAAGTAGAGAAAGTCTGAGGAGAAAATAGACAGTCTCGAATTTGAACTTAGGAGCTCTAGTGCGAAAATAAATGAACTAACTAGGAGCTCGAACCTTAGCAAGACTAAGCATATTTCGTTAGAAAAGCGTAGCTCGAAAATGAAGGAATTAGAAGACAGGCTAGAAAATAACTATATTTGCTTGATTAGAAATCTCAATGAGAAAGCTAATAGCAATTGTAGATTAATAGAAGCAACTTCCAAGATCACTAATCTAGAAGCTGAATTAGATAAATCGAATACTAAGGTTTATGAACTTGTGAAGGACCTAGATGCCTGCCAAGCCGCAAGGTAATGGTGGAGAATAACTTTGCTTTCTCAGGAGATGAGCGTAAGAAGCTATATACTAAAATAAAGAAGTTAGAAGATCTTGTTGTGAAAAGGGCATACTGATCAAACTATATTCTTGAATCAGCCCAAGGACTTAGAATTCTATGACTATAGGTATGGGTTAGGCTATGAGAACCCACATAACCTCAAGAAAGTTGATTGCAAACAACTTTATGATAACTCGTACATGGATCTCGGACTAACTTCTCTTATGAACTTTACCAACTCAAAGTAATATTTGAGGAAGAAGAAGCCAAGAGACGAGCCAGTACAAGGGCTGAAATACCCTTTCATACATCGAACTGAATCAACGCGACAAAACTTGGGTATCTCCCAAGGACTGGAGCCTTGAAACTGTTAATTTTCTTGAAGATCATTCTAAAAATGAGGAAGTTCAACATCATCGTTCTTAAAATTCTTTCTACATCCCTCCTATAGTTAATAAAATAGAGGAATTACGAATTGCCTTAGATAAAGAAAGAGAGAATTTTGAAGCTGAAGACTAAATTCCAAAAAGAGATGGAAAATCTCAAAGCTTCCTCCGTCTCAAGCACCATTTCTCACGCATCTTCTAAAAAAAGAAAATATCATTCTGAAAAGCGTGAAGAAAGAAAAAACCGTCTTCAAAAGATCATAAGTCTAATAATAAAAATGTTAAAAATACTAACTCTAACTTTGTATCTACTACATCGACAGGTAGCTCAGTACTTGAGCTAGAGAAACCGAAGGCAAAAGTGTCCAGCCTAGATATTAAGAAGGAGCCCACAGATGTTAAACTTACAAGCTTATCTTCTCCTTCTGTAAAAATAAAAGACACTCGTAGAAATAAAAGAGCTATTTCATCTCTCAAATTAATTGCTTCTACTCGTTCTTTAAAACCTATCATCTTCAGAAGCACCAACTTTGAAATAGGCTCTTCATCTACGAAACCAAACATCTATTCTAAGGCAAATGCTTCTAGGATGACCCGCAGGAAACAAGATCCAGCCATTAAGAAAGCATATGACTATACATTCTTGTTCTCACATAAGGTATCCCGTCAAGATAGAATCCACCAAACACTTTAGGAGACTATCCAATGAGAAGATCTTTCCTCGATCAAGCCTATCAAAGCACTTGTTCGTGCTAAAATTAACCTTCCCTGCCAGGTTCAACCTAAATAGTTCCTAAGACTCCGCCTAAGAAGACAAAAACCAAAAAGGCCAAGTCTCCTACCACGGGCAAAACCAAATGCACATCTTCAAAGATGGTTTGGGTTTCTAAAGTCACTAAAAGTGATAAGCTAGGAACATTATCTGAATCGAAGACTAAATCTGCTAATCCACGAAGACCCATTTACAAGTGGGTACCTAAAGTGCTCTAAATTGCTTTTGCAGATCTATCATGTGTGGTACCTCGACTCTGTTTGCTCCACACACATGACGGGAATACAAGAGCTGCTGAACAACTACAATGACAGACCGAATGAAAAAGCCAGACTCAGAAATAACGACTCAGCCCCCATACTAGGAGTTGGGAACATCATTCTAGAAAATCTGACGATAAAAAATGTCTCTTACGTCGAAGGTCTCCGCCATAACTTGTTCAGCATAGGCCAATTCTGTGACAAAGGCTTCCAGGTGGTCTTTCATGCTGACCTGTGCAGAATATTGGACAGTCAGAACAAAGAACTCGTGCAAGGACTTCTGAAATCTAATCTTTACACGATCAATCTGACGTCATTGCGGACTACGACAGCTGTTTGCCCCATCTCCCAGATTACAATTCAGAGGAACAGCTTATGGCATCAACGTGTGTCTCATCTAAACATCAAAGCTCTTCAACGACTATCAACGAAAAAGTTGGTTCATGGTCTACCAACAATTAGTCTACAAAAAGAGCATCAGTGTTCGGCATGTCAATTAGGAAATACCGCCTGTTTCATACAGAACAGGACGGTGGTTCACAAGCGCTCTAATAAAACTCCGTACGAAATAATAACCAAACTAGTACCCAATATCTCATTATTCAAGGTCTTCAGATGCAAGTACTTTGTGGCGACTGACAAAGAGCAACGTGCTAAGTTCGACTCTAAAGCATTCGAAGCCACATTCGGGGTATTCATTAACGTCAAAGGAGTATCGAGTTTACGTCAAGTCCAACCGATCAATCTAAGAAAGCTACAACGTCACTTTCCACGAAGTGGCAGAAATGGCTCCTGCACGCCTCAGTTCCGGACCCGTATCATACCCGATGGCTTCTGAATACGACAGTTCAGAACCCGTATACACTGGTGTGTTGGCACCAAACCAACGAAGATGGCAACAACTCCAGATTCGACGTCTGAAGAAGCACTGATACTTGCGTTGGAAGATTTGGACTCTCTCTTTGAGCCCGTCTATCGGTCAGAAAACATTATAGCAACACCGTTAGTGAAACCCCCACTCGACGAGGCCAGTATATCGAGCTCTTCAAGTGTCCCTACCTCACCCAATTCAGAATTGCCACAAATCAATAACGAACCCACAAGAGTAAATGAGGAAGTCTCTACAGAATCACTCAATCCAAATGCAGAATCTGACTTACCTCTGTCTCCTAACAGATCTGAAATCATTGGAAGTCTCAGTCCTCAAATGACCGATGCGTCTAGCTCTGCACTACCCCATGAGCGAAAATGGACACGAGCACATCCGGTTGATCAGATTATTGTTGATCCTTCACGTGGAGTACGGACACGTCATCAACACAGTTTATTCAGCTGCTTCTTAAGCCAAAATAAGCCAACTAAGGTAACAGACGAACTAAAAGACACGGATTGGGTGATAGCAATGTAAGATGAAATCAACCAATTTGAGCGTCTTCAAGTGTGGACCCTAGTATCCCGTCCGCATGGGAAAACAATCATCGGAACGAAATGGGTATTTAAAAGCAAAAAGAATGAAGATGGTGAAGTGATTAGGAACAAAGCTAGATTGGTTGCGAAGGGCTATAACCAACAGGAAGGAATTGACAACGACGAGACATATGCTCCGGTTGCCCGAATCGAAGCCAAACGTCTCTTCCTGGCTTATGCGGCCTTTCTCAATGGCGTGCTAAAAGAGGAAGTCTACGTCGCTCAACCAGAAGGCTTCATTGATCAAAAACATTCCGATCACGTCTATCGATTGGACAAAGCTCTCTACGGACTGAAACAAGCTCCACGCGCTTGGTATGCGGTAGAGCGATATCCTCATAAAATCTGGCTTTATCCGAGGAACGATCGATACGACCCTCTTCATAAAACGGCAAGACAAAGATTTGATGGTCGTCCAAGTCTATGTAGACGACATCATATTCGGACAACAAATCCACGGCTATGCAAGAGATTTGGAGAATTGATGAATAGCAAATTTGAAATGAGCCACATGGGAGAGATCTTCTTAGGACTTCAAGTAAGGCAGCTCGATGATGGGATATTCATCAGTCAGACTAAATACATCAAGGACATCTTGAAGAAATTCCATCCAGATCAGAGCAAGCCACTCAGCACTCCCATGTCCACAAGCTGCAAGTTGGATGCCGATCCCATAGGAAAAGCGGTCGACATTACAATATATCGCAGCATCATCGGCTCTCTTCTTTATCTCACCTCAAGCCGGCCAGACATCATGTTTTCCACATTTCTATGTGCCGTTTTCAAGCCGATCCCAAATAATCTCACATGCTTGCGGTGAAGCGAATTCTGCGTTACCTTAAGGGCACCTCCACCTTAGGACTATGGTATCCTAAAGGAACAAATTTCATTAATTGGCTATACTTACGCTGACTACATAGGTTGCCGAATAGACAGAAAAAGCACATCCGGTGGCGCTCAATTTTTGGCGGAAAACTAGTCTCCTAGTCATCCAAAAAATAGAACTACGTCTCAACATCGACGACCGAGGCAGAATACGTCGCGGCTGCCAGCTGTTGCTCGCAAATGCTATGGATCGGGCTCAGCTTCACGATTATGGGTACAATCTAAATAATGTACCCATTTATAGCGATAGCCAAAGTGCCATTGCTATTACATGTATCCTGTTCACCACTCACGCACAAAACACATAGACATACGATATCACTTCATTAAAGATCACGTAGAAAAAAGGCACGATTGACATGTATTTTGTGAACACGGAACATCGACATTTTCACGTAGGATTTGGATGAAAAACGGTTCCAATTCCTTGTCGGAAATTAGGCATGTTGAACCTTCCGTGATTTGTGCATGATGTGATCCTATGTGCTTTCACGTATTCTATGCTATTTGTTTTCTATACTTCACAAATGTTATATCTTGCATGAAATGTTTCATTAAAAAAAAATATCTGTAAGTATAATGTAGAATACTATTTGTAATTGTGCTTGATTTCATTAGTTTTCCTTGTAATTAGGGGCGTTTTGTATAGTAGTTCTTAGATTAGGACTAGTTTGATATTTATACCAAGTTTGTTTGGTATAAATAAATGTAAATCAATTGAGCTGAATAGAGAAAGTTTTTAGAATTGATCCGAAACGCTTGCAATTCAATTTCTAGAGAGAGAAACAACAGTAACTTTCTCACTCTACTCGAATTCTCTCTCTTGTTCTTCATTTGAGTTTTTCGATCGAATTCAATTGCTTATCTAAACGATCAAATTACTATGAATTCTAGCCTAGGATAGTAGAGTTGTTAATCGTAGGACCTAACAATTGGTATTAGAGCAGATTCGTTCTGTTTTGAATCGTAAATTGTTAGAATTGGATCGAAAACAATTTTCTGGATACTGTTCATCGAAGAACAGATTTGGCTCGAAAACCTTTTTCGATCCAATAGCTTAATTCTGTGCTTAATTGACTTGAATTTGGTGTTTCTGTGCTTGTTTAAGTGTTAGATCATCATTGCGATCAGTTATGTAGCGTTTTGAACTTCGATTTTTAGGATTGAATTGCTTCTGCGTGTTACTGTTTGTGAAGAACATGAAGAACACGTTCTGATTTTGATCAAATTCGATATATTTTGCTTCATAACGTGTTTAATTGCTTGTTCGTGCGTTATTAGTACTTGATTGCGAGCAATTACCTCAAATTCACTATCAGATTCTTTGTTTTTGCTCGAATTAGCGTTAATCGTATTCTGTGAATTTTTCTCGCTTGCTCAAATTTTTCTCGCTAAGTTTTACGATCGGATTAGTTTCTCGATCGATAAACTTAGCGCGAGAATTTTTCTCGGTCAGAATACGAAGTCAGCGCTAGAATCGTCATCAGTAGAAACGATTTTAGTTAGAAATATTTCTCGAGCATTATACAGCGAAAAACTTTTTCAAGAGAGACTTATTTTGACTTGGCATGCGTAAAAAGTTTCACTCGAAAAACTTTTTGAGTCTAACCTTTTAACGTTTGACCAGGCGAAAATCATTTACACGCGAGAAATTCTTCTAGTCAACAGATTTATTTTGACTTTCCGAGAAACTTACTAACGTACTATTTCTTTACGATCGAAATAAATTCACGATCAAGAAATTTTTCTCGACCGAATGATTTTGAGCAACTTATCTCGCTCGTAAAATATCATGCCGACAAAATTTCTCGCACGAGAACAGTACTCAGTACATTCTATCTCGACGGAATTAATTTCGATCAAACTTTAAAGATTGAATCGAAAATAATTGTTGATCTAATTTTCGAATCAAACGCTACTAACGAATTTTGTCACTTGTGAAGCACATTACATAATCTTCAATCTTCAAAACAATTAACGAAGATCCTTCAACAACTCGACTACAATACAAACATGGATGCATACTCACTCGGAAATGACAACCGTCCGCCGATCTTGCAAAGAGGCGAATACACAGTGTGGAGAAGCCGCTTTCTGAATTTCATCGCTCTAAAGGATCAAGCCAAAAATCTACTGAAGTCCCTTGAAGAGGGACCGGCACAGTTCTGGGTTCATGTACCCGGGGACGAAGCAGCTACTCCAGCAATTCCAACTTCTAGGTGACTAAAGGAGCCTAGAGAATACTCTCTGGAGGAAAGAGCTCGAGCTAAGGCTGATCTAGTAGCCATGAATACCCTTATGCAGGGCATCCCCAACGATATTTACAGACAAATCGACAGCCTTACATCGGCCAAAAGGGACGTGGGATGAACTGCATAGGATGATGCAAAGGACGGAAGTTGGCATAAAGGCCAAGAAGGCGAACATTCTCACTGCTTACGACTCATTCAAAGCAAAGCCAGAGGAGAGTCTAAACGAGATCTACCAACGATACCTCACTCTTCTCAATGAAATGAGGAAAATAGAAATAAAGAAGACAAACATGGAGACAAACATAAGATTTCTATCTTCTCTGCCCACGGAATGGAAGAAAATATCCAGTCAAATACGACAAAACAAAGACTAGAGGAGTTGGATGTCCATGCCGTGTTCGGTAATCTCGCTCAGCATGAGGAGGATATCCGCGACATCACCAAAGAGCAGAAAGGCAAACAAACCGATGACACGATTGCCTTAGTCTCGGAGAAGAGGAGCACAAGATCAAGAAAGGATAAGATCGTAGGCCACCTTCATCATCAGAGTCGGAAGATGAATCGAACTCCGACATCGAGCCAAACATGAAAGCCCTTGGAAAACAGTTAGCACTCATTGGACAAATGATGAGCAAGAAGTACTTCAAGAAGAAATCTTCAACCTCAGCCAATAGACTTCAGACTACAGCTCCAAGAACAAAGAACGTGCTCCGGAGAGTTCAGAGGTCAAGAATCCCAAAGAGACTGACAAATGTTTTAACTGTGGCAAGGCAGGTCACTTCGCCAGAGAGTGCACTCTCCCGAAGAAAAGAGATGCAAACTACTACTCCAGGAAGCTTCAATTGACAAAACAGAAAGAAGCTGGAGTAGCTCTCATGGCCGAACAGGACCAATGGCTCGAGGACACGTCAAGCTCCGAAGAAGAGAACTTAGCCCTCATGGCCCGTCTCGACAACGAATTGGACGCCGAAACATCCACTCGTACGGACGACGACAACGCATCCACGTCTTCAAATGAGGTAGTCACTCCTTCCACATTATTCACCATGTTAGAATCAATATCAAAAGCAATATGCTAACATGAAACGTGAGCAGAAAAGTATAAAGGAAGTAGAAAACGAACTTGAGAGAGCTCAGGAGAAGATAGATAGTCTCGAACAAGAACTTAGGAGCTCTAGTGCAAAAATCGATGAACTTACCAAGAGCCTCCATTCTAGAGAGACTAGTCAACCTCAACTAGGACAACAGAGCGATAAGATTAAGGAATTAGAAGATAGGCTAGCCAATAACTACAATTGCTTGGTTAGAAATATCAACGAGAAAGCCATTTTAAATTATAGGATAACCGAAGCTACCTCTAATATCACTAACTTAGAAGCTCAATTAGAAACATCGAATGCTAAGATTAGTGAGCTAAGTAAGGATTTCGATGCCTGTCAAGCCGCTAAACTAACCGTGGAAAATAATTATGCTCTCCTAGGTGAGGAACGCAAGAAACTATATGCCAAAGTAAAGAAATTAGACGATATAGTTACGCGTAGGGGACAATCCGAACAGACGAAATTTTTGAACAAGCCTAAGGATAATGAGTTCTATAATCCTATAGAAGGCATAGGTTTCACTAACCCGTGTGTGTTACAGAAGAAAGAAATATACGATGCTAAACACATGGGCTTAGGAATAACCTCTCTTAGAAATTTTACTGAATCGTCTTATGAAAATACTTTTGACTCATCCATTAGACAAGATCCTCATGGTCCAGACACCTTTGACTACAAAGAACTAAATGAAAGGGACAAAAATAGGAAAGAAACTCTAACACCTGTCTGCAATTTAGTTCAAATTCTTCCTCCTGACTCTCGAACACACTACGAGGAAGTTAAAACCATTAATTATAAAAATTCTCTCTACAAACCCCTATCATAAACAGATAGAGGAGTCACAGACAGAGTTAGAAAAGGAACGAGAGAATTTCGAAGCTGAAAAAAAAAATATTTAAGGAGATGGAAAATCTCAAGGCTCCCTCGTCCTCCCAAACTACCTCTCACGCTACTCCAAAAAGCGTGAAAAATGAAAAATCGCCTTTGAAAGATAAATATTGTAAAAATAATTCTGTTAAAAGTGCTATGACTAATTTCACTTTACCTACGTCTACAGGGAGCGTAGCGTCAGCACTAAAAACAAAGGCGAGAGTGTCTAGCACTAAGATAAAGAAGGAGCCATTAGATTTAAATGTTTCTGAGCATGCTACTCCTTCTGTTACTATGAAAGACACTCGTAGAAATAAAAGAGCTATTTCCACTTTTAAGATAGTTGCTTCTACGTATTCACTTTAGCCGATCACCTTTAGAAGCACCAACTTCGAAATAGGCTCTACGTCAAACATTAATCATTCTGAAACAAATGCCACAAGAAAGACACGTAGGAAACAAGATCCAGCCATAAAGAAAGCTTATGGCGCCGTACATGAATGTACTCACCTAAGGTATCCCGTAGAAATTAGATCTCTCAAGCACCTTAGGAGACTATACAAGAAAAGATCTTTTCCTCGGTCAAACCCTCCAAAGCATTTGTACGCGCTGAAATTAACCTTCCCTGCAAGGTTCAACCCAAATAGGTTCCTAAATCTCCGCCTAGGACGACAAAAGCCAAAAGAGCCAAGTCTCCTATAGAGGCAAAACCCAAACCCACTTTTTCAAAAGTGCAATGGGTTATTAAGACCCTTCCAAAAATAGATTTAGGAGTCATATCTGAACCCAAAACTAAATCTGCTAATCCGAGAGGACCCATGCTTAAGTGGGTACCTAAAGCTCTCTAAATTGTTTTTGTAGATCCATCATGTGTGGTACCTCGACTCTGGTTGCTCCACACACATGACTGGTAGTCAAGAGCTGCTGAGTAACTACAAAGATCGACCAAACGGCAAAGTCAGATTTGGGAACAACGATTCAGCCCCGATTCTAGGACTTGGCGATATCATTCTGAAGAATATGACCATCAACGATGTCTCGTACGTCTAAGGCCTCCGCCATAACTTGTTCAGCATAGGCCAATTCTGTGACAAAGGCTTTCAGGTGGTCTTCCATGCTGATCGATGCAGAATTTTGGATAGTCAGGACACAGAACACCTTCAAGGACTTCGGAGATCCAATCTTTACACGATCAACCTGATCTGTGCGGCCCTCGACAGCTGTATGCCTCATTTCTCAGATAGATTTACAGAGGAACAGCCTATGGCATCAACGACTGTCTCATCTAAACATGAAAGCTCTCCAAAGTCTTTCTACGAAAAAGTTGGTTCACGGTCTTCCAACTATACAACTACAAAGGGAGCATCATTGTTCGGCATGTCACCTAGGAAAAATGAAGCGAGCATCTCATCACGTCAAGAAAATTGCGTCTACTTCTCGACCATTGGAACTAATTCACATGGATCTCTGTGGTCCGATGCAGACTCAGAGTATCAATGGAAGAAAGTATGTCCTAGTGATTGTGGATGACTATTCTCGCTACACGTGGACTAAGTTCCTCCGAACGAAAGATGAGACTGGTGACTTGATCATCAATTTTGTGAACACAAGTTGTTCGAACAGACAACGGCACTGAGTTCAAGAACAATCACCTCAGTGAGTTTTATCAGAAACTTGGAATAAGTCAACAATTTTCAGCCGCCAAAACACCTCAACAAAATGGGGTCGTTGAAAGGAAAAATCGAACACTAGTGGAAGCCGCTCGTACAATGCTGATCCAATCGGGACTTCCACACTTTCTATGGGCTGAAGCAGTCAATACCGCTTGTTTTACTCAAAACAGGACGGTGGTTCACAAACGGTTCAACAAGACTCCGTACGAGATTGTGAATAATAGAGTGCCCAACATCACTTTCCTTAGAGTCTTCGGGTGCAAGTGCTTTGTGGCGAACGACCGAGAGCAACGTGCAAAGTTCGACCCTAAAGCATTCAAAGCTACATTTGTCGGGTATTCTTCAACATCAAAAGCGTACCGCGTATACATCAAGTCCAATCGAACTATTAAGGAAAGCTTTAATGTCACTTTCCACGAAGTGGCATAAATGGCTTCTGGTCAATTCAGTCCAGGACCCGTGCCTAACCCGTTGGCTTCTGAAGACAACATTTCAAAACCCGTAATCACTGGTGTGTTGGCACAAAACCAGCAGAAGATGGCAACAACTTCAGGATCAGTGTCGGACGAAGCAACGAGACTTGCAATAGACGACTTGGATTCTCTCTTCGAACCGGTATATCGGTCATACACGCCTACACCAACAATGGATTATCTACCGAACGAGACCGATGTATCAAGTTCATTACACACCTCTACCCCACCCGATTCAGAATTGCCACAGAACACCGAAGAACCTACAGTGGTCATCGAGGAAGTATCATCTGAGACAATCAATCCAAGTGCAGTATTGGAACTTCCTCAGACAAATGATCAATCGGAGACTATAGGCAATCTAGATCCACGGATGGCTGACGCATCGACTTCACCTTGCCTCATGAGCGCAAGTGGACAAGAGGCCACCTGGTTGATCAGATAATTGGCGATCCCTCGGTTGGTGTGAGGACACGTCATCAACACAGTCTTTTCAGTTGCTTCCTGAGCCAAAACGAGCCTACCAAAGTAGCAGACGCACTTCGAGACCCGGATTGGACAATTGCAATGCAAGAGGAAATCAATCAATTCGAACGTCTTCAAGAGTGGACCTTGGTACCCCGTCCACATGGAAAAACAGTGGTCGGTACTTAATGGGTTTTCAAGAATAAGAAAAATGAAGATGGTGAAGTGATCCGGAACAAAGCAAGGCTAGTTGATAAGGGATACAATCAACAGGAAGGCATCGAATACGATGAGACTTATGCTCATGTTGCTCGTATCGAAGCTATCCACCTCCTGCTGGCTTATGCGGCTCACAAAGACTTCAAAGTCTATCAGATGGATGTTAAAACCGCCTTCTCAACGGCGTGTTAAAAGAAGTCTACGTCGCTCAGCTGGAAGGTTTCGTTGATCAAGAACATCCCAACCATGTCTATCGCTTGGAAAAAGCTCTCTATGGACTAAAACAAGCCCACGTGCTTGGTACGATGTCCTGAGTGATTTCCACGTGAAGTCTGATTCATTGGAGGAACGATAGACACAACCCTCTTCATTAAATGGCATGACAAAGATCTGATGGTCGTCCAAGTATACGTCGACGACATCATCTTCCGTTCAACAAATCCTCGGCTCTGCAAGAAGTTTGGAGATCTCATAAAGAGGAAATTCGAGATGAGTCACATGGGAGAGATGCAATTCTTCTTAGGCCTTCAAGTCAGGTAGCTCAATGATGGAATTTTCGTCAGTCAGACAAAATACATCAAGGATATTCTGAAGAAATTTCATCAAGACCAGAGCAAGACTCTCAGCACTCCTATGTCACCAAGCTGCAAGTTGGATGCCGATCCCTCTGGCAAGTCGGTCGACATCCACTGTATCGCAGTATCATTGGATCTGTTCTCTACCTTACTTCGAGCCGGCCGAACATCATGTTTGCCACGTGGTTGTGTGCCCGTTTCCAAGCCGATCCCAAAGAATCCCATATGCTCGCGGTTAAAAGAATTTTACGCTACCTTAAGGGCATCTCTACCCTTGGCCTATGGTATCCAAAGGGTACGAATTTTAAACTCATCGGCTACACCGACGCTGACTATGCAGGTTGCCGAATGGACAGGAAAAGCGCGTCCGGTGGCGCTCAATTTTTAGGCGAAAAGCTGGTTTGCTGGTCATGCAAAAAGCAGAACTGTGTGTCCACTTCGACGGCCGAAGCAGAATACGTAGCTGCCGCCAGCTGTTGCTCACAGATGCTGTGGATGCAGACACAGCTTCGCGACTATGGGTACAATCTAAATAATATACCCATATATAGTGATAGTCAGAGTGCAATCGCCATTACTTGCAATCCTGTTCATCATTCACGCACAAAACACATAGACATTAGATATCATTTTATCAAAGATCACGTAGAAAAAGGCACGATAGAGATGTACTTTGTGAACACGGAGTTTGAACTACCGACATTTTCACCAAGGCATTGGATGAGAAACGATTTCAATTCCTTGTCGGAAAATTAGGCATGCTGAATCTTCCGTAATATGTGCATCACCTGATCTTCCGTGCTATCACATGCTCTATTCTATGTGTTTTCTATGACTATTTGTCCTTACAACCCTTTGATTCACATAGACGGTCTCTCGCTTAGGTGAAATGATTAAAAATGCCTCGATCACATGTAAATTGACTTAAAATTGCTTGTGTTGACTTGAGTGATATAAATATAAAAATCCCGAGATAGCCATAATTGAGAGCAAGAGCGAACCTAGTGAGAGTTGTCGAAATGGACCAGTCTATGAACTTAGGACTTTATTTTGACGACATGACCTGACGGCATTTTCTTCTTTCAAATGTCTCGTAAAATTTTAGGTGTGACGATTGATCGAAGCAAAATAATCTGACCCCATAAATATATATATATATAAATACATATATATATATAATAATAATATAAATAATAAATAATAAAATTCGCAATTTTGACATGAAATGTTATGTCTCATATTCGTTGAATTGAATAAATGCGAATTTCTTTAGTGTATCGCACATTCTAAAATGCAATTTTAGATTGCATTGGTGCTGAATTATTTAAATGCGATAAATTTTTCATTGCTTCTACCCTCACACAAAATTTTAAAGTACATGTTTTCGGGGACCATGTATACATGCTTACTTGGTAAATTTGTGTGCTCATGACTTGAATTGATTTCATATGCTTGCATAATTAGTCAATTCTTGTGCATCATTTGAGGGGAGCAAGTATAAGACTTGTAGATTAGCTCCAAATGTTTTTGACGTATTTTCTCTGAGCATTTCAGATCTTTCAAAATTAAGGAGTGAGACGTCGACACTACAAAGAGAGGAACTAGACACAAGACCAAATCTTTCAAAGATAAAATTGCCAAAAATAAGTGTTGATTAACTCCATTATTACTAACGCTTATCTCTAAGTGGTACAGATTTTTAATTTCTGCCAGGGAGCTAGACGTTACTACACAGAAAATACAGGGAGTTAATTGCATTTATTTTAATTACTGAGGGGGAGCCTTACAAATGGTTTTATTTTGAAACAGGGTTAAATCTTAAAATTTTAGAAGTACTTACTATCGAGAAACTAGATAGAAGACTTAATTCACGATCATAAGTTTCTCGATCGTAAACAGTGTTGGAAACAACTTTGATTGGCCGCGATAATTTGCGATCGAAAATTTTGAATTGAGAGGAAATTTTTCAAATCAAAACTTTCTCGAGCGCAAATAGTAATGGGCCTGATCCATTTAATCGCAAAATGTCCAATCGCAAAACCCAACATTGACTTAATGCTGGTTAATAAAAGTTTAACTTTTGTCAGTCGAAAAACTTTTTCTCACGCAACCCTAATCGCAAAAAATCTCTCTAGCGAAAAACTTTCACAGACAGCTTAAAATTCTCAAAAAATCTTTCGATTTTCAACAACAAACTGCCTGTTTAAGGTAGAAATGAGATACTTTTAACATTTGCGTGTGATTTACCTTCATTAGCATCTGCATTTGTTGTTTTTCGCATGATTTATATTAGTTTCTCGACTGTTCTTCAAAACTGAGAAAATCGTATACTATTTCATAGTGTTTTAGGCTTGATTTTGAACTTTATCTGAGTTTAATGCCTGCACCTAAGATAGTTTCGATATTCTCTATGAATCTGGTAGAATGGATCATCGGAAAATCTGCATCTTCGACTGTAATTTGAGTTTTGATGAAACTGGGTGTTTGAATGTTTAAAGCCATCGAAGAACTTTGTCGATCGCAAACAGTCTTAATTGAATTCCGATTTAATTGAGATACTATTTTTGTCGAATCAGTTTCTCGATCATAAAATTCTGATTTAGTCGCTAAGATAGAAGATTTTGATCGAAAATTTTTTAACGTCGAGAAATCTACTTAGAATTTTTGTGAGCGAAAAACTTACGCACTGATAAGACAATTTAGATGCAAATTTTATCGAGCGTAAAACTTACTATCGCAAAATAGAATTTTCGATTTAGTCGCAAAAATTTATCAGCGAAAAATTAATTTTTCAACCCTTAATTTTTCGATCGTAAAATTTCTCGATGGTTGACTTAGTCCTTCGTTGACTGATCGAAAAATATTGCAGCGAAAATCTACTTTCAATCGAAAATCACATACCGCTCGACAAATTTCAAATCGAGAATTTTATTCAATCGAAGAAAATTTCTCGATAGTAAATTTACCTGAGATATAATTTCTCAATCGTAAATTTACACGGAATTTTTCTCGATCGTAAAATTGACCGACTACAGTCTCGATTTCAAGTTACTTAGAAAATTTTACTAAGTCTTTTACTCTGTAGCGGACATTAGCGAATAAAATTTTCTCGATCGAAAAATCAAACTGAATCACTACAACTGAAATCAATGCATACGAAATCATTTTCAAAATCAATTTTATCGACCGAAAAATTTCTCGGCATGAACAGTGGCATTTTTTCAATAAAACACTTAGCGAAATTTCGAACTATCTTTCACTCGATATATATTTCTTTCGAAATTACATTCATGCCATTACGATTTTTAAAATTGAGCATTCACTTAGCATGATCCGAGTTCAATTCAAAATTCATCGAACATGCTATTACTTGCAATATCACTATAGTTTGATGAAATTTATCATATTTCGACTGAAAATAAAATTGAAATAATAAACATTTAGATATCTTATTTTCAGATGGATCGCTACCCAAAATACAACCACATCTACGATCACAACCTTTATCTAAAGGTTCACGATACGAACTTCCAGCTCGATCTGAGCACGTTTAGGTGTCCAGACGAGATCATCGTATCGATCCTACAAGGCCACCCCATCTAGCATGCGTTAACGGCCACTGCATCAGTGCCGATGGTATATCTCCAGCAGTTCTGGGGCTGCATACAAGGAGAAGTGGACAATGGAGTCTTCCGATTCTCAACAAGGATAGGAATGCGGCATATCAGCAAGGATAAGAACCAGTTCGGCATGGTACTGGACTTGCCCCACAGCAATAATTACGACCCGCTCCCATCGGATGCTGAGATGATTCAAGACTTTTTGCACATGGGATACCAACCGCCGCTCACAAGATTAGCTCAGGTCCAGAGCAGCGGAATCCCACACCCGTGGAAGACACTATTCGGAATAGTGAATAAGTGTCTGTCGCCCAAGCACGCAGGATTCTATAAGGGCAACATCAATATTTTAAGGATCTTCCACGGCATCGCCTTCTCAAGAAATTATGACTATACTCAGTTGATCTGGAACGACCTCGCGGACCAGATTCGGCAGAAGGAGAACCGGCGATCAAAGAACGTGCCTTATGCTCGGTGGTTCAGCATCATCGTCAGGGAGATCATGGCATTGCACCAGACAATCCCTACTCTGCCTCCTGGCGGAAATTACCAACCACCAAGGCTTAAGTTCTTCCACAACCCGCGACTAACGGACCTGGACCAGCCGTCGATGCCGATCTCATTCGAGCTCCTTCGTCTTGCAGACCCCAACGGAGACGTCTACAAGATATACTATCGGGACAGGAATCTCACCGAGGAAATGATTCGAGGGCCCCCGACAGTGCTTGGAGCTAGCCCTCAACAACAACAACAACAACAGCTAAGCCCTGAGGACGCGATGATTGATGATGTCGCTCAGGAGCTAGCTCAGGAGCCTCCATTGGTCGAAGAGCCACGCCCGACGTAGATGATACGTTGATAGATGTCGTGGCTACAGAGATGGAGCTCGAGGCTCCTGCACTTGAATTACAAGTGCAAGAGCCCGTACATGTAGGCGTGCTCGAAGAAACCATTGAGGAGTTTCTTCAACAAGAAGCACTGCCCGAGACAGAAATTGGGCAGAGCTCGCTTCCACTGGTGACGGATCAGGCTCTAGGGGATGTTGAACGTGATCCCACTCCTCACACAGCTACACCATCCGACGCGGAGTCCGATGAGGAGATTAACCTGATAAGACGGCTCCCAGACGACTTAGTATTCAACTGGAGTCCCTCTTCCCGGCCGTCACCAACGCACCAGATACTACACTAACCACAACGACAAGTGTTGCTGGCACTTCTTCGCTCAATCTTGAGCCGCAACCTACTCATGTGGTTTCTGGTTCGCAGGCGCAACCTGAGCCTGCCTTAACACCCATAGAGACGAATCCTCAAGATTCGACTCGAGGATTGGGTGGAAGTCTCACACAGTCACAACCTCAAGTAACTGTGAGCCAAACCCACAGAGTCGGTGTCTACTCAAGGGTTGATAACAGGCGACATCAGTCGTCCTGGTCCATCTCAGGAGGCGTCCGCACCCTTCGTGACGAACGAGCAGTTCCAGGCCGCTCTCTCCGCCGCTGTACACATCCTGAGCCACCGAGTGACACCTGCCGAGGCCAAAGCTCCCACTCACGGCGCAGACATGACGATCCTGACGATCAGGACCCTCATGGGGGGAGAAGAGGCCAAGGACATCAACAAGTGGCCAAGGACAAGGCTCGGACGCCACGCGGACAAGCGCTGGAGCTGGTGAAACCCAAACACAAACCCACCAAACCCAAACACAAACCACCCACCAAACACAAACCACCCAAACTACCTACACCACGCACCGCATCGCCCACATCGAACCACCAACCTTTCACCTTAGGACGCCTCCGTCCACACCACCGATCTACTCAAGCCCCTTACTCCGGAAGAAGAAGCAAGTGCTGCGATGCTTGTAGCTCTAGCAACTACCCAAGCCACTCCCTCAGTCGCTCCAGACCAACCGTGACCCTCCGGACATGGCGTCAATCCACACAAGGCCCTAGACAAGTACATCTTCGAAGGGCAGTGGATGACCCATTCCATGCTCGAGGAGCATCAAAGACAACGGCTTCACGATGTTCGGCGCTTTCTACAACAAGCGTCTATAGACCTCGTAATCATAGAAGACGACGAGCTTCAGGAAGGTGAAGACTACGAGCGAGTTATCCGAAGGCTACCTGAGTTAATCGCTCAACAGGCGGTTCCCTCTCCAAGGTAATGCCAGGACCGTCCGGATCGATACGCAATGGGAAAACATCCAAATAGAAATTCCCTTCCTAGAAGAAGTTCGTGAGAATATTTGGAGGTCTCCGGACAGAGTGAAGAAGCCGAACGAGTTCGAGCTAAGAGGGATCTCTTGGGATCAGCAGAAGAGGATGACCTACCTCTGGATACTGAACAAACTAGGACCTGATGTTAGGCTGGGGATGACTAAGACACAAGCCAAGAGGTATTATAAGAGTCTGTCCCCAATAAGCCAACTACTCAGCGTATACTGTGCCAAAGGAGGACTTCCAACACCTCACTACATCATCGAATGAGTGGACAGGACCCGAGAGGAACTGAGCGAGAGCGATCTGCCGTACCTCCCCGCCGATGAAGTGTACCGTCTTTATCAGCTATACGTGCAGAAGTACAAAGGTCATCAGGGCTTCATCAAGAAAGAAGGCCTCGAAGGGCTCTACCGGTTCATGATGCGCCAGGTCAAGTACTATGCTGCACACGACCTTCAGATGGCTCTGGAGAGCAATATGAAGAAGGTCAACATGACCGTTCCACTCAACAAAGGACCTGAGATCGAAGGGCTTCCCAACAATCACGTGCACATCAGCTCAGTCCTAGGCATCACCTACCACAATCCAATAGCAAAGAAGAATAGGTTGATGCTGAAGACTGAGATTCATAAGTTTTGCGATGGGACGCTCAAGGTCGTCAGGAAAAACATCGAGCAGAGGATGGAAGAAATCAACAGAGACACTATGCTGAGGATCCACAGGTTCGTGAGAGAACAGCCGCTCCTAATGGAATTGCTTGAAGATATCGAGGAGCGACTGGAGCTGAGGATCACGCTGAGGAACTACGAGCATGCGCTGGGCTTGCACAGATCGTATTACGCCCGACGAGGACAAACGGTGCGGAGACGCAATCAAGCACAAAGGAGGAGATTGTAGAATACCATTTGTAATTGTGCTTGATTTCATTAGTTGTCCTTGTAATTAGGGGCGTTTTGTATAGTAGTCCTTAGATTAGGACTAGTTTGATATTTATACCAAGTTTGTTTGGTATAAATACATGTAATGAATAGAGAAAGTTTTTAGAATTGATCCGAAAGGCTTGCAATTCAATTTCTGAGAGAGAAACAACAGTAACTTTCTCACTCTACTCGAATTCTCTCTCTTGTTCTTCATTTGAGTTTTTCGATCGAATTCAATTGCTTATCTAAACGATCGAGTTACTATGAATTCTAGCCTAGGATCGTAGAGTTGTTAATCATAGGACCTAACATATAATATTAGGGGTATGACGATATCTTTAGGATGCTCGATCTACGTCAAGAATAGAATTCATTGACATGAGACGGATTGCTTGCTTAAATTTTGTCAGTCTCAGTCGCATTCTTGTGTTTCTTAGGCATTGAGTTTGTTCCACTAAGACACAAAACCACTTCATATAAGTGAGGATTCTAGCCTTCTTATTGCTCTCGTCGGATCTTTTCTTAAGTGAGTCACACATTAATTGCTTGTCTTTAACTTGTGATTCTCGGCCTCATACTTGCCATGTAATATATCGTTCCGAAAATGATTAGGGTACTTAGGAAAATCCTCACTTGGCCAAAACTAAATTTTCATTCCTTTAAGATTACCTTTAGTCATCCATTTTGAGCTTTCTCCAAATTCGTTTTCTTCAATTGAAAACCCTTTATGCCTTCAACCGACGATTTAATGATTTGGACGGGATATTCAATTAAGAAAAAGAGGGGGAGAATAACTAGAAGAAAAAAAAGATGACAAAAGAAGGAGAAAAAACGCACACGAGGAATGCTCAACGCACAACAAACAGATCAAAAGAACCTGCCTTCTCAACTATGACACTCTCAAAACATTTAAGATGGAGGCATGGATCTTGCTGTGAATTTCTCCATAGATAATCTCGTACACTCGTCAGAACGGCTGGAAAGAGGAGCGCCTAGAAGTGAACTTCTCCAACGATAATCCGATCATAATCGAGACAACAAGAAGAGGAGCACGGCCTTGGGTTCGAATTCCATAACCATGAACTTCTTCAAATCGATTATCTCTGAAACCTCTCTAGGAATAAGAGAAAAGGAGCATGGTATCGGCCCGAGAACGAACAAGAAGAACTTCACCCTATATAATCTCTCAGCCTCATAGAGAAGCGGAGCTTCAGCTTAAGTGAGTGCAGACGAATATGAAAACAATAAAGGATGAGAATGAAAAGACGAAAGAGAAAAATGCCGGAGAAAAGGAGAACGACAAAGAAACGGAAGATGACATAAAGCCTATTTTTCCCAAACATTATCATTCCCTTCAAAGTCAGAGCCAAATTAAAATCCCTCAAAGTCCCTTTGATTCCAAATCGACGGTCTCTTGCGAAGGCAAAATGATTAAAAGTGCCTCGATCACAGGTATTTTGACTTAATATGACATGTGTTGACTTGAGCGGTATAAATATAAAATCCCTAGTCAACAATTAAAAGAGTGCTAGAGCGAACCTAGTAAGAGTTGTCGAAATGGAATCATTCTTTCAACCTAGGACCTTAGTTTGCTGACATGGACGGCATTTAATCTTTCAAATGTCGTATGGATTTTTAGGCATGACAATGATCGTAGCAAAATAATCTGATCCCATAGTATTAATAATATTAATATACATAAAAAAATTAAAATATAATACTAATAATATGGTTTTAATCGCACATTTTGACATGCAATATTTGCATTCGAATTGAATTGATAAAATGCAAATACTTATTCTTGCTCATACCCTTGCGCGAAATCACAGTTACATGTATAGGGGAACATGTATCTAGGCTAATCTTGATAAATCGTGTGTTTTTAATAAGTGTCTCTTTGATTGATTTATATGCTTATTTGATGAATCAATTGGGATGCATTATTTGAGGGGGAGCATTTACAAAATTTATGTCTTGAGCTCCAAATATTTTTGATGATTCTTCTCTAAGTGTTGCAGAAATCGATCTAAATTTTCCCGTACCACGCACCTCAATGAGATGGACTTCACGAATTTACATGGTGCACACGATATTGGTTTAAATTTTGGTTGGTTAAATATTGGATCATCAACGTGTATGAATTTGATTTAACCAATTTATCTCAAATATTTTTCAAGGGGAATCAAATAAGATAAAAATAATTAGTTCCAAAATTAACTCTAATATTTTCGTCATATGTTGCTTTAAGCCTTGCAGATCTATAACATGTGAAGACGGAGCCAGATGTCATCAACCAGAAATACAGGGAGTTAATTGCATTTATTTTCATACATAGGGGGAGCAATTATGTGATTTACTCGAAAACTTTGGATCAATCTGAAAAACACAGAGAACCTTGCATCGATACGTTTCTCTTACAAATTCTCGAGCGAAAATCTATTTGGGACCAAGTTGTAATTTTCGTTTGCATAGTAACGAGCGAAAATTAAACAGGAACCAAATGAAATTTCTCGATCAAATTTGTCGCGAGGAAAATTAAACAGTAACCATAGGAACTTTCTCGATCATAAGTTTCTCGATCGCAAATAGAAACGGGTCTAGAAATTCTTAAGTGTCTAAAACGTCTAATCAGCCCATTAAAGTACTTCATGCTTGAAGATGAAAATCCCTAAATACACGCTAAAACCCTCAATCGCAAATTCAACAGTCAAAATTCTCGTGCGAAAAAACGTTTCTCTCAAAAGACGAACGTCAAAACCCTTCAAATCTTTCGATTTTTCCTCTGATTTCGTCTTTAGAAGGTAGATTTGACTTCTTTTTGGATTATCGTGTGTTTAAACTTCATTTGCATCTATATTCTGTAATCTTTCGCATGATTCTGTGCAAATTTCTCGTCTGTTCAAAATATGAAAACTAGAGTGCTACTTCGCAGTGTTTTTCGACCATTTTATGAGTAAAACCTGGGCTATAATCTGCACTCAAGATAGTTACGGTGTTTTAAATCATTCTAGGGGTCTAGTTCTTCGATTATCTGCGTTCTTAAGGAACAATTGAGAGTTAGACTGAACTGCGTTTTAAATGTTTGAAGGCGTCGAAGAAATTTCTCGCTTGCAAACAGTGTCAATTGCATTTTAATTCTATTGAGTTACTGTTTGCATTGTAAAAAATTTTTCGATCGCTAAATTCCTAACTTAAATCGATAAAATAAATAACATAAGTCGAAGTATACTTAAAATCGAGAAATCCAATCTTGATTTAATGCGAGCGAAAAGATTACTGTGCGGAATAGTTCAAATAGATGTAGTTAAGTTTCGAGCGCAAAACTTACAATCGCAAATAGTAATTTCGATTTCAATTTCATTTTTTTGATCGAAAATTTTAGCGGCGATAAAATTAACTTTTCGAATAAAATTTCTCGATCGCAAACATGCACAGTAATGATTTTTATCGATCGAAAATTATCTCGGCGAGTCACCAAGTTTCTCACTGTCAATTTTCTCGATCGTAAAATTCATAGCGACTATTTGTAAATCGAAATACTTTCCCGCTCGATAATTTTCACTGCGAAAAATTTTATTCACGCGCGAAAAATTTCTCGACAGTAAATTTACTCAGTAATTTCTTTTTTTCGATCGTAAATTTACACGGAAATTTTTCTCGATCGTAAAATTTCTCGGCTACAATACCGTATCTTAAGTTTAAAAACTTAGAAAAGTTTTCAAGTCCTTTTCACTGCAGCTTTCAATAGTGCATAAAATTTTTCGATCGCAAATTAAAACGGAGAATTGCATTTGAAATTTGCACTAAGGAAATTCAATTGAGAACTTTAATTTTCGCGCGACAAATAGCACGGAGTGAACAGTGCTTAAACACTTAGAAGAATTTCGACTGAACCTCAATAAGACCAACATACTTATGTCGCAATTGAATTATTTCTTCAATATTCACTTCGTATGATCTGTGTGCAAATTTCGTGATTTCAATTATGAATTTATTCAAACATGCTATGACACGATTCATTGTTATGGTTTGTAAATTCAAAATTCGACTCAAATTAAAATTCTTGAACTAATGATTTACATTTCTATTTGTATTTCAGATTGATCATTATCCTACTTACAATCACATCTACGAGAAAGCCCTGTACCTCAGTGTACAAGACACTAATTTCCAGCTCGACATGACGTCCATTGGTGTCCTGACGAGATTATGGTGTCTATACTACAAGGCCATCCCCTGTGGCATGCTCTGACTGCGACGGCCTCAGTGCCTATGGTCTACCTTCAACAATTTTGGGGGATGATCAAGAGCACATTATTGAAGGACATACAGCTTCACAACGGTGATAGGGACGATGCACATAAATATGAACAAGAATGACTTCGGTCTCATCCTCGACCTCCCCTACAATCCGAACTACGACCCCCTTCCACTGCTGCGGAGCTACTACGTGACATCCTTCAGCTGGATACCGTCCGCCGCTCACCAAACTCGCACAAATGCAGAGCAACGGGATTCCTCATACATGGAAGACATTGTTTGGGATCATCAACAAATGTCTATCCCCGAAGCACACTGGCTTCGACAAAGAAAACAGCAACATTTTGAGGATTTTCCACGGTATCTTCTTCTCGCGAAATTACGATTTCGCTCATTTGATCTGGAATGATCTAGCCGAGCAGATCAGGCAGAAGGAAAACAAACGCTCAAAGAATGTGCCGTACGCCCGGTGGTTCTCCATCATCATTCGACAATACATGGAGTTGCACAAGCAGAACGTTCCTCATCTACCTCCTCGAGGGAATTACCAACCACTGCGGCTGAAATTTTTCCACAATCCAAAACCAACGAACTTGGACCAGCCGTCAATGGCCATACCGTTCGAGTTGCTACGTCTCGCCGACCCCTCGGGAGATGTATACCAACTCTACTGCCGGGAGAATCATCTGACGAAAGAGATGATCAGAGGGCCCCCCGACAGATGTCACAGTCAGCCTCCCCAACACAAAGCCCTAAGGACACGATGATCGATGCAGTGGCCCAGGAGCTAGAGCAGGAGCCCAACTCAGTGCAAATCCCTGACGACGATGCCACGTTGATTGATATTGTGGTAGAAGAGTTGGAACAAGAGGCCCCAACGGAAACACTCCAAGTGGAAGTGCTCATCCATGTACGCGTGCTCGAAGAGCCCATTGAGGAGGTTCTTCAACAAGTAGCACAGCCCGAGGCAGAAATGGGGCAAAGCTCACTTCTAGTGGAGACGGAACAAGCTGGTGAGGACGTTGAACGTGAATCATTCCCTCACACAGCCACCTCATCCGACACGGAGTCCGATGACAAGATCAGATTAATAAGACGGACTCCCAGAAGACTAAACATACAACTGGAGTCTCTCTTCACCACCGTCACCACCACCACATCAGACCCAACACCAATCATCACTCCAAGTGTCGTGGTCGAGATCAAGACACCTCTTACTACCGGCCTCGACATCGAAATGTCTGACGTACAGGTTCAATCTGAGCCTGTCCCAACATCCATAGATGCGAATCTTATAGATTCAAATCAAGGATTGGATGGAAGTATTGGACAGTCACAACCTCAAGTTACTACGAGCCAACCTGAGGAGCCGGTGTCTGCTCAAGGGTTGTCAACAGGCGGCATCAGTCGTCCTGGTCCATCTACGGAGGCGTCCACCCCTTTTGTGACTGAAGACCGTCTCAAGGCCATCCTCTCCGCAGCATTCAAATCTTTCAAAAACAAAATTATAGAGAGCGTGCATACGATAATCGAGACGTCCCGTCAAGATCACGGAAAGCACCCGTCTCGGAGCGAACTTCAGCACAAGCCGACCTCATAACCTCACAACCCACACCCACCGACCCTTTACAAAACTCATCCATCCTAATCAACCCATACACCATCCCAATCACCGAGCTCCACAACATCCTCTAGCCCGCCTCATTGGTCTTACCATCCGGTCGTCCAGGAGAAATCGCTCTACAGGCGACTGGTGGACCATCTTGAGCCACCTACCCAAACGTGCCGAGGTCAAAGCTCTCACTCCAGACGACGACATGACGACCCTGACGATCAGGATCATCATGAGGGGGAGAAGAGGCCAAGGACATCTACGAGTGGCCAGGGACAAGGCTCGGGCGCAACGCAAACAGGCGTTGGAGCAGGTGAAACACAAACCACCCAAACTACCCACACCACGCACCGCACCACCACTCTAACCCACATCGACCCGCCATCCTTTCACCTAAGGATGCCTCCGTACACACCACTGACTCTGACAAGCTCCTTGCTTCCGAAAGAAGAAGCAAGTGCAGCTATGCTCGTAGCACTAGCGCAAACCCAAGCTACTCCCTCTGTAGCTCCAGATCAACCGGGCCCTTCAGGACATGGCGTCAAGCCACATGGGTTCCTCGACAAATTCATATTCGAAGGACAGTGGGCGACCCATTATATGCCCGAGGAGTATCAAGTACAGCGGCTCAAGGAAGTTCGACAAATTTTGCAACAAGCTTCGGTGGACCTCATGTTGATAGAAGACGACGAACTTCAGGAAGGTGTAGACCATGAACAAGATCCCATAGGGCTTCAGAATGATCACACAACGAGCGGTTTTCCCCATGATCGAGCGAATCGAGTAATAAAAATAAAATGAATATCGACAAACTAACCACGCTCAACAGGCAAGTGTACCTATCGATAATAGTATAGAATGGCGAGTATTCGAGTATCGAATCCCAAGGAAACTAAATAATTAGAAAAACTTGAATTTAAATATCCTAGTGAAAATGCTTTGATTGTTGTAAAACTGAAAATATAAATGAACAAAACTAATAAAAATGATGAGAATGAACGACGATAAGAAAGCGAAACTTATTTGAGACTTCGACTCCCCCTAGCTCGATCGATCTGCTAAAAACATATATCAAAGTTTTAGCTAAACGTTAGACCGTGAGGATTAGCAACACATGCGTATGAGTTCATATGACTGACGAAAATGCGCCTTATCACACGAGGCTCGTAAGCAACTAATCTACGTCTTAAATAGCCGGGCAAGCTTCCCTAACTACTTAATCGAAGATTGCATTAAATCATTATTAATCCCTCTATTAGATTTGACTCTAATTCAGCGGAGTAGCTCAACCTATCTCTAGTGACGAGTTTATTCCGCTCGTTTACGAGTGTTCTAATCGTTCACCCCTCTCTCGAGCGCAGCGCACGATTTCCCAATTAATCTATCTTACACACATAGACATGAATAAGATAAATAAGAATTTCAATCACATAGACATAATCGAAATCATATAAATTCGTAAAAGAGTCTTAACAGTAGCATAACATTAAATATACTTAAAACATACGATCGATCTTGCCAGGGTTCATCTCATCTCAAATACACAAGAAATTAGCTACTCATTTTCTCAACTAAGAACATAATAAATATCAAAGAAAATATAGATCTTCCCTGTTTATGGCTTCGTACCCTTGTTCTTCGTTGAGCGTTTATCGAATACCTAGCATACAAGCTAAGTGAATGAGCTAACTTTCTCTCTAGCCTTTCTTTCTCTTCTCTAAGTGTATGTGTGTGTTCTCTCCCAATGATTCCTTCCTCTATTTATAGCAAGGGGAGCTCATACTCATGTACATGCAAGTCTTCTTTGCTTTAACTTGTTCACATTGAAGAAAGCTAACTTTGTCCCCAATTCCTTCAACTTTAGCCTCCTTTATTGAGTTCAAATGGAATGGGGTGTTTCAATGTCGAAAGTTAGGTCTAAAGCATGCCTCTTTCCTTGAATAATGGTTGAACTTTCGACCAAGAAGAGACAAGTTAGGTAGGAGTCATTTTTAGTGTGTTTTGACCTCCAACACCACCTCTAACACGGCAGTAACTTCCGAAATTAATATCTCTCAATCTAGAGCTCCAAATCCAAATCCCTCCGGTAAGAATCAAGATTAACAAGTCTTCTATCTTGGTTAACATTTCAGCTTCATTGGACAACTTTACCCCCTCATCTGTTAAGAATCCTAAACTGTCGAAAAACTTGGAAATCATGCAAACAAAGCTTGACTTTGATTCACTAAAAACTTTGCATTAAGTTCAAAAATTAATATCTCACGATGTAGACATTCAAATGCAAATCCGTTTTGTGAGAATTAAGATCCTTAAGTATTCTAGCTCCCCTCCAATTTTCAGATCTATCGGTCAACTTTAACCCCTTATTTTACGAGACATGCTAAACTGCCGCAAAACTGTCCGAAATGATGTAAACTCATAATTAATTACCAAATTTGACATGAAGACTCCTTTTTAACTTGCAAATACTTCAATTATAATACCTATAAACGTAAGAAAATACGTTTATCAAATTTCCCCACACTTAAGCATTTGCTTGTCCTCAAGCAAAGAAATGCAAATGGCATATAAAAGAATAAAATCATGCAACGTATCAATCAAGAACGAAATCACGTAGGAGATAATGCAAATAAAGTCGGAAGGCATATTCAAAATCACCGACTAACTTCACGATTTCCTTTAGCGATACCTATCGAAACCCGAACCTCACAAAGATTCACTCAAATCACTCAGTGTATAGGTTAAAATGTCTATGAACTCTCTCGGGCCATGCACTTAATCTAATCTCTACCATAAGCTTGCAAATGATTCGTAAATCTACCACTTTCAATGCTCAAGCGTGAATCGGAAGGTCTTTATCGGGTTATAATATGGCTATGATATGTAAGATATGTAAGGAATAAGCATAAAAAGGATATAAGCTGTAGTCGTGTCCGAATCATACCATCATCTCGAATGCGCCAAAATTCGTCGTTTTTTCATTTTTTTCTTTTTCTTTTTTTTTCATTCACCAAGCCCTTCTTCTTTCGACTTTTCGATCTATGAAATAGATAATACGCTTTTGCGAGCGAAAGATTATCGGAGGAAGGGTTCTTAGTCAAAATATATATTTTTTCTTTTTTTCTACTTTTCTTTTTCTTTTTTTCCTTTTTTTTTCGACGCTCAGCTCGAAAAGTTAGCATGTGTTGCGCTTCTTAAATCCGGCATTCAACCTCCACTTCTACTATCGCTCCGATGGGTTTATGTCTGAAGGCTTAATCAGGTCGGCAATTTATAATCCGGTTTCAAATAAAAGGCTCAGGCTCAAAGTGGCTAACTAAGGGGGCCAGTCGTGGTTGGATACTTTGGCTATGGACTAAATTCCTAATGCCATCCTCATTTTTACGCAATCACACTTTAAGTAGTTTCAAAACGTAATACACAAGCAAGTTCTGAAGAGAAATAAACTAAGCATGATTCACACAACCAAAGAAATGAGCAAAAAGCTCGTAGGCTCAAAAATCTCACAAAAATAGGGTTATGTGTACGAATCTCTCAAGTATCGCCAAGTTCATCATGTAAGAAAGACGTAGACTACGCATATGCATCCTAATTACTCACACAATTTCTAACATAAAGTCATCCCTTCATGATAAGAAACATAATTTTCGAAAAAAAACATTTTATGCCAAATTTTCGAAAAAATTTGTACCAAAAATCAAGACATGCATATATATAACATGTTCGCATCAATTTCGCAGAAATTCCCCTCCCCACACTTAAGATTTACGGTGTCCTCAACGTAACAATTATGTGACACAAAGAAGAGGAAATTAATAGATAAGCAAACTTCCCTGAATAGTCCGGTGTGCATGTTTTGTTCGGCTCCTCCCCACACTTTAGATTTTGAATTCCCTGCGATCATCGAAAAATAGAAACATAAAAAAAACGCATAGAAAAATAAAGGAAAAACATAGGATAGGCTTGGGGTGCCTCCCAAGTAGCGCTTTCTTTAATGTCTTTTAGCTAGACATTGTTCGGTGATTTTTAGCTCTGGGTGGTGTTGAGGTGGATCGTTTCCTTTCCAAGCGCTTTGATGTCACCGCCATAGTAATGCTTGAGGCGCTGTCCGTTCACCTTGAAAGTCCCTCGTTCTGGGTGTGTGATCTCGACCGTCCCATAGGGAAACACCCGGGTAACCATGAATGGACCCGACCACCTCGATTTTAGCTTTCCCGGGAATAATCGCTGCCGCGAATTGTACAGCAAGACTTGGTCGCCTTCTTGGAATTCCCGCTTCATTATTTTACGATCATGGTAAAGCTTCGTACGCTCCTTGTAGAGGCGGGTATTCTCGTAAGCCATCTGGCGCCACTCGTCGAGTTCGTTAATCTGCAAGTTCCTCTTTTCTCCTGCGAGATTCAAATCAAAATTTAATTTCTTTAGAGCCCAATATGCCTTATGTTCGAGCTCGACGGGTAAATGACAAGATTTTCCATAAACGAGGCGATAAGGTGTGGATCCTATAGGCGTCTTATAGGCTGTCCTATAGGCCCACAATGTGTCATTCAGCTTGTTCGACCAATCCCTTCGGTGCTGCTCAACGGTTTTCTCTAAAATTCGCTTTAGTTCCCGATTCACGACTTCCACTTGGCCGCTTGCTTGAGGGTGGTATGGAGTGGTAACTCTATGCTTAACGCCGTATTTCTCGAGTGTCCTAGAAAACTGAGTGTTACAAAAGTGCGTACCTTTATCGCTAATAATGCAACGAGGAGAACCAAATCGTGAAAACAACGTTTTTAAGAATTTAACGACAACCCTAGCATCATTAGTGGGCAGCGCTTGCGCCTCTACCCATTTAGAAACGTAATCAACCGCAACTAGGATATATCGATTAGTGAACGAAGTAGGGAAGGTCCCATGAAATCAATGCCCCAAACATCAAATACCTCACACACTAAAATAAAATTTTGCGGCATTTCATTGCGCTTCGAGATATTACCTGTCCGTTGGCACCTATCGCACATGTCTACATACCTTTGAGCGTCCTTGAAGATTGAAGGCCAATAGAAACCACATTCGAGTACCTTATGGGCTGTTCGATTCCCCCCATAGTAGCCTCCGGTCTGTCCGGTATGGCAATGGTCTAAGATTTTGATCGTCTCGGGAAATGATACCCATCGCCTGATCATTTTATCGGCACAAGTCCTAAACAATTATGGATCATCCCAAAAGTAATACTTCAAGTCCGAGAAGAATTTCTTCTTCTGTTGGCTTGAGTATTCCTTTGGTATAGTCCTTGCCACGAGATAGTTAGCAATATCAGCATACCAAGGAATATCATCGTTTACCTCACGTAAAGCATAAAGATGCTCATCAGGGAAGTGGTCCTTGATGTTATCCTCGTCCCTCTTTTCGTAATGTGGTTCCTCTAATCTCGATAAGTGATCGGCTGCAAAATTTTCAGCCCCCCTTTGGTCTCGAATTTCCACGTCAAATTCTTGAAGTAGTAGTATCCATCGGATTAGTCTTGGTTTTGCATTGGGTTTGACGAGGAGGTGCTTGAGGGCCGAGTGATCCGTGTAGACAATGACCTTGGAAAGAATGAGGTAGGTGCGAAACTTGTCGAGTGCGAACACGACCGCAAATAAAACGAATATCAACAAACTAACCACGCTCAACAGGCAAGTGTACCTATCGATAATAGTATAGAATGGCGAGTATTCGAGTATCGAATCCCAAGGGAACTAAATAATTAGAAAACTTGAATTTAAATATCCTAGTGAAAATGCTTTGATTGTTGTAAAACTGAAATATAAATGAACAAAACTAATAAAAATGATGAGAATGAACGACGATAAGAAAGCGAAACGTATTTGAGACTTCGACTCCCCCTAGCTCGATCGATCTGCTGAAAACATATATCAAAGTTTTAGCTAAACGTTAGACCGTGAGGATTAGCAACACATGCGTATGAGTTCATATGACTGACGAAACTGCGCCTTATCACACGAGGCTCGTAAGCAACTAATCTACGTCTTAAATAGCCGGGCAAGCTTCCCTAACTACTTAATCGAAGATTGCATTAAATCATTATTAATCCTCTATTAGATTTGACTCTAATTCAGCGGAGTAGCTCAACCTATCTCTAGTGACGAGTTTATTCCGCTCGTTTACGAGTGTTCTAATCGTTCACCCCTCTCTCGAGCGCAGCGCACGATTTCCCAATTAATCTATCTTACACACATAGACATGAATAAGATAAATAAGAATTTCAATCACATAGACATAATCGAAATCATATAAATTCGTAAAAGAGTCTTAACAATAGCATAACATTAAATATACTTAAAACATACGATCGATCTTGCCAGGGTTCATCTCATCTCAATTACACAAGAAATTAGCTACTCATTTTCTCAACTAAGAACATAATAAACATCAAAGAAAATATAGATCTTCCCTGTTTATGGCTTCGTACCCTTGTTCTTCGTTGAGCCGTTTATCGAATACCTAGCATACAAGCTAAGTGAATGAGCTAACTTTCTCTCTAGCCTTTCTTTCTCTTCTCTAAGTGTATGTGTGTGTTCTCTCCCAATGATTCCTTCCTCTATTTATAGCAAGGGGAGCTCATACTCATGTACATGCAAGTCTTCTTTGCTTTAACTTGTTCACATTGAAGAAAGCTAACTTTGTCCCGCTATTCCTTCAACTTTAGCCTCCTTTATTGAGTTCAAATGGAATGGGGTGTTTCAATGTCGAAAGTTAGGTCTAAAGCATGCCTCTTTCCTTGAATAATGGTTGAACTTTCGACCAAGAAGAGACAAGTTAGGTAGGAGTCATTTTTAGTGTGTTTTGACCTCCAACACCACCTCTAACACGGCAGTAACTTCCGAAATTAATATCTCTCAATCTAGAGCTTCAAATCCAAATCCCACCGGTAAGAATCAAGATTAACAAGTCTTCTATCTTTGGTTAAAATTTCAGCTTCATTGGACAACTTTTACCCCCTCATCTGTTAAGAAGCCGAAACTGTCGAAAAACTTGGAAATCATGCAAACAAAGCTTGACTTTGATTCACTAAAAACTTTGCATTAAGTTCAAAAATTAATATCTCACGATGTAGACATTCAAATGCAAATCCGTTTGTGAGAATTAAGACCCTTAAGTATTCTAGCTCCCCTCCAATTTTCAGATCTATCGGTCAACTTTAACCCCTTATTTTACGAGACATGCTAAACTGCCGCAAAACTGTCCGAAATGATGGAAACTCATAACTAATTACCAAATTTGACATGTAGACTCCTTTTTAACTTGCAAATACTTCAATTATAATACCTATAAACGTAAGAAAATACGTTTATCACCGCACAAGACAAATGCTAGGGACCGTTCGGATCGACACGCCGTGGGAGAATATTCGAATAGAGATACATTTCCTTGAAGAAGTCCGTGAAAATATTTGGAGGTCACCGGACAAAGTCAAGAAGCCGAACGAGTTTGAGCTGAGAGGGATCTCTCACTGGGATCAGCAAAAGAGAATGACGTATCTCTGGATGCTGACCCACCTCGAACCGGATGTAAGATTGGGGATGACTAAGAGCCAAGCCAACGTGTACTGGGCGAAAGGAGGACTTCCAACACCTCACTATGCCATCGAGCGAGTAGATAGAACTCGAGAAGATCTAAGAGAGAGTGACCTACCGTATCTCCCTGCCGAGGAGGTGTACAACCTCTACCAGCTTTACATGGAGAAATACAAAGATCCTCAAGGCTTCGTCAAGACAGAAGTCTCGAGGGGCTCTACCGGTACATGATGTGCCAAGTCAAGTACTTCGCTGCACACGACCTTCAGATGGCTCTGGAGAGAAACATGAAGAAGGTTAACATGACCGCTCCGCTCAACAAAGGACCTGAGATCGAAGGGCTTCCCAACAATCATGTGCACATCAGCTCCGTCCTAGGCATCACCTACCACAATCAAATCGCTAAGAAGAATAGGTTGATGCTGAAGACTGAAATCAATAAGTTCTGTGATGGGACGGCTCAAGGTCATCAGGAAGAACATAGAGCAGAGGTTGGAAGAAATCAATAGAGACGATGCTGAGGATCCACCGATTCGTGAGAGAATAGCCGCTCCTAATGGAATTACTTGAGGACATTAAGGAGCGACTGGAGCTAAGGAATACGCTCAGGAACTTTGAGCATGCACTGGACTTGCGCAGATTGTACTATGCCCGACGAGGACAGATGGCGCGGAAGAGAAATCAAGCAAAGGGGGAGAATGTAGAATATCAATTTTAATGGTGCTTTGATTTATTAGCTGTCTTCGTAGATTGGGCTTTTATTGTATTTGTCCTTAGTTTAGGACTTATTTGTTATTTATACCAAGCTTGTTTGGTACAAATACATTTGTAAACATTGAGCTTAATAGAGAAGATTTTATAATTTGATCCGAAAGGCTTGCAATGTGATTTCTGTAGAGAGAAAAAAATATCTTCTCTCACTACTCGAGATTCTCTATAAAGCTCTCCAAGAAGGTTTTCGATCGAAATCTCAATCTACGCAATTCTTATCAATTTCTTATAATTACGACCTAACAACATCCTAATGTCGCTCTACAGGTGTCATCCATGTACAGCCTCGCCCTTAAAAGACCTTGGAGTACCGCCGTCGGCCTGCCTTAGTCGTGACGTTTCTCAACGTCCGACTTTATCGTACCTATAACACATAAAACGTGGACTGAGCTTATAAAGCTCAGTAAGTGGAAACCATGCATGCAATGCACGTGTCGTAAAATGCAAAGGCCTCTGCGTCCATGCTTTCTAATCGTGTGATAAATTGCAAAGGCATCCGCGCAAAAGCAATCTAATCGTGTCATGTAATTCGTGTCTTGTCGTGTCTTGTAGGGCATTTGGCTTATCTTGCTATGCACCATCATGGAGCTCAAATCCACTAGGGATAAATTTATATATATATATATATATATATATATATATATATATATATATAAGACGATACTCCCATTGAGAAGCTAACCCTAAGGCGCCTTTCCAATCCCAATCCCAATGTAGTTTATCAGTCCCACAGACGCTCACACTGGTAGGCTCACTCTGAGGTTGCTAGAACCAGTTATACCCTTGGTGCTGCTTGTCTCCTCACGTTGTATCTTTCAGGTCGCAACTTTCCGCACACGCATGTCTTATCTTGGTACATATCATGTCATGTCTTGAAATTGGTGACATAAAATCACCATGGTAGCATAGGAGAGCCATTAGATGCAAATGTTTATCGTGTGAAAGAATTTCAGGCGTGACATATGCTCGTGTCTTGTATCCCTCGTGTGATTCGTGTATGCATGTGATAATGCATACGTGAATAATGTCAAAGTGCTTGTCATGCCATTTCATGTAATAAATAATTTATGTAAATAAATAAACCACGTAGGAATTCACGTAATGTCATAGAAGCACATAGTCATGTAATTTATACACATATAATTAATGTGTTGTAGTTGGATCTCCACTTACCTGTCGTCCGAGCTAAGTAAACTTACTACTCGGAAATTCCTTACTTTTCGACCCTTCAATAAAACGTAACAGTATCAGTATCATACTGAAATTAGAAGATTATGGTAATTGCTATGAATTGTGTCGACTATACTAATTTGCTAAAACCCTTATTTACTAAATTCTAGTCTAAGTTAGTACTCGATCGCATGGCCTTCATCGCCCGATTACATGGCCTTCACATCGCCGATTGCATGGCTTTCAAATCGTCCGACTTGGTTACCTTCATCATTTACATTCGCGAGTGTTTTGCTAGTCCTCCAATCGCCCGATCCTTTGACATTCAAGTCGCCCGATTCTATCTAATAAATTAATATTTTATGTAGCTCGGCGAAAGTCCATCACCTAAGCTTGTTTCGCCTGATCAGTTTGCCCGCACAATCATCCTATTGTTATACATTAAATTTTACTTTCACCGAGTTGTCCTTTTTCTTAGGTTGAAATTGGCCCGATTCTTGTCGATCAATTCTTATACAACACTGCGAAAGTTCTAGGCTTAATACCTATTCGCCCAAAACTTATCTCCAATAGGTTATTTAAAATTGATACTATGATCGCCTGATTACGAAACCCTCACCTATAATATATTTAATTTAAAGCCCAAACTTAGTTATCTTATAACTTACGTCTGCAACTATGATTATAATAATATTTCTAACCTTGAAATTCACTAAGGTCCCATCCTACCCTTTAGCCGATTATTTATACTAAGAGATTCAAAGGTTTAGTAAGAGTCACATGTAATTTAGTGTCCCGAAGCTATCTTCCACATAAAACTCTCACTGGAATTCCCAAATTAGATTTACCCGAAACTTACATATACATGTGTTGCCCGAAAGTTTATTCAAATTTCTAAATTCGATCGGAAGTTATTCTCTAACTTCAACTGCCTGAAATTACTTTATGAAATTCCAACTTTTATTCAATCTACCCGTAAATCATCTAAGTAAGTATTCAAACCTTTAGAACCTTAAGACTTCATCTTCGACTCATATGTTGTTCTTCCTATTCTAAAATAAATTCAACTTTCAGATTTAAGCATTTATGAATCTAAGTAATTGGGTTTACATGAATTTAAACCGAGGAGTTAGGGTTTTCAGCCTTGCGTCCTATTCATACAGATTTCTTATTTCAACTCTAAATAAGTAGTAAGCTAACTCAAATAAGAACTCCAGAAATTTGGGTTTTCTCTCAAATGAACAATGTATTCGAAATATCTCCTATAACTTATATCAGATTACACACACATATATTATCATACAGGTCGTAATAAAATCTAGGTATTATAAATGAAATTTTGACTACCTTATGATCCGAAGGTTTGACTCTGTTGAGAATTCGAACTATGGCTGAACTTAATCGTGTTAGAGCTATGGAATTTCCTCTTTGCCTTTTTCTTTTACTTTAGGTGTTTTATCTTATGAGAGTTTCTTCTAACTTTCGTTATTATTCAGGTTCTTTCCCTCAATAATTCTCAACGTATTTGATAAGTATTAAAGCTTGGAAAATTGTGCTTGAATGGACTATGATAGGGGTGACTTTTGGTCGAGCATTCCTCTTAACATGGTTATCTGCGGAGCTCCTCTTTCGGACAATGGAGCAGGTGAGAGGGAGAGCTGGATACCATAGACCTTGTATGGAAAAGGCTGGTCCCAACAGGCTGCCAGCTGGAAAGGGAGGAACTGAACGGTATATGGAAATAGGGGAGAGATCAAAAGAAATCAAATTCAATACACTCAAGACTTAGATATTTTTCTCTTAAGTCATCTTCTTCACCATGAAGCACTGTAACGAGCGAAGTGAGCTTGAGTGTGTATTTCTCACCTGTGAATACTGAATACTGTTATTGGCGTCCCGTGGACGTAGGACACCTGTCCGAACCACGTAAAATCTGTGTCTCTTTCGTTCTTTTCCTCTTACAACGCTAAAAATACAGATCCTAACACACACCAAAATATTGAACCTGGTCTGTTTCACCCATCGACCTTTATTTCCCAGACAAATCTTGTTGATCGGGGTCATACCCGCATCAAATGGCGCCGTCTGTGGGAAAGATGGACTGAGACGTGAGTACGCTGGGTGGTTATGACGAGAAAGACAGCCTGAACTAGAGTTTGTTTGAAGACGAGACGTTAGAGAGACAGGAGGAAGGTGCAGTTCTCAGGGACGCAATAGATCTCTGAGATATACAAAAGCGGGCTGAGATGGAAGAACAACCACCATTAGCGCAGAATCTGCAGGAACGGTTTGAGGAAGTCATTGAGAGGATGGGTGAGAACCCAGCACCATCTCCGACGCTGGCGTCCCCGATCGAAACCTTGTCTCCGACACCAGCACCCACCTTCGCCGGACGGTCTGGAACAGCTCCACCCCAGACCCCTATGACCATGACAGTAGAGCAACTTGATCTGCTGGTGAAGAACGCGGTGGATGCGGCAATGACGGCTAAAAAGGCGAAGAACAAGGGCAAGCGGAAGCAAGCTTCGCGGGCCCAAGGTAGGACTTCAGATGGGCACGTCTCGGAATGGACGGAGACAGTTAGAGAAACATGGTGGTCGCAGAGGGGACATTAAACCCTCAGCCGGGGATGGACCCTTTGGAAAGGGAAGCTGTTCTAGAAGGGAGGAATGAAGGGCCACTGACCCTACCCTTCAGACGAAGTGACGAACACCTCAGAGGACCCCAGGAGGAGCTGAGGACGCTAAATCCAAGGAATGAAGCACCCCCAGCGACTATAGCCAGTGAATGCAGACCAGGAGGAAATGGGGAAGTTAAAGGACAAGAGGTGGAGATGAGAAGCCATAGCACACGTGGTCAAAGGAGTGCTATGAGCGATAGGGACAGAGGCTCAAGAAACAGATGTCTGACTTGCGGAAGGTAGTGGAGAACATGCAAAATAGGGCCACCAGACCACATTTACGAGGGGTGCATCAGGCTGGTACACCTTTTGCTAAGGAGCTATTGGAGGGAGCAGTATCGCTCAACTTTAAACAGCTACCCTACGAGTATGATGGCACCACTGACCCATAGGACCACATCTTGCGCTTCAAGAATACCGTTGCAAAACTTATCGGAAGGAGTAAAGTGCAGGGTCTTCTTGACGACGTTGGTGAGAGCTGCCCAGCAATGGTTCAGCCAGTTAGATCCGGAGATCATCCACTCATTCGAGGGGTTCCAGGAAATATTCATTAACCAGTTCGCTAGCACCCGGAAGACGCCCAAATCTGACATGTCCTTGTTCCAAGTCAAGCAGCGACCAGATGAGAGCCTCCGATCTTATATCCGAAGATATAATCTGGCAGCCTTGGAGGTACACTCTGCCACTACTTCCGTTAAAATTAATGCTTTGGTTCATGGTTTGCAGGTGGGAGATTTCTTTGCATCGCTTTCTAAGAAGCCCCCTCAGACGTTCGAGGAGCTGTTGGGCAGGGCCGATAAGTACATAAACTTGGAGGAAAGCAGGCTGGCAAAGGTTCGGGAGGAAGTGTCTATGATGCTCCCAAGGAAGGAGTACCAGACCATGGTCGGAATAGGGAAGGCGTCAGGACGGCTCGTCCTCCGATGGTTAGGGGACCGATGCAGGGTAGAGGGGCAGAGTCCCTCCTAAGTATCAGAGTTACACCGTCTTACGGACAAACTTGCAGGAGGTGTTGGCTGTGGCAGCAAGACACCAAGACATCCGGTACCCTCGAATCAACTCACGAGGACCCCCAAGATCCACTACGAGACCCTTCTGCCGGTTTCATAATGAACATAGGCATCATACCGATGCATGTACGCACCTGAAGAATGAGCTGGAAAGACTGATAAGGGCAGGACACCTCAAGGAGTTTATATATCGAGACCGGATGCCGGGTCCGCCAGCGCAGCCCAGGGAAAAGGAAGGTCCTCGGCCAGACAAGGGAAACAACCTATGATGGAGCCCAACAGATGGGGACCAACATCCTCATCATAGTTGGAGGTCCAGAGAGCGGAGATTCTCAGCGGAAGTCTTATGATCGGATGAAGGAAAATGGAGATACTGAGGCCAAATGGAGACCACAGGGAACATACAGTTCGGAGCCAAAGATGAGGCCGATGTAGTACGACCTCATAACGACGCCCTTGTGATTACCACGGATGTGGCGGTGTACAATGTCTCACGGGTATTCATAGATGGGGGAAGCTCAGCGAATATCATGTTCTTGGAATATTTCAAGCAGATGAAATTAGGAACGAAGCTGAGGCCAGTGGCCACTTCCTTATATGGATTCGGCGGAGCTGGAACCATTAGGCCAGGTCACGCTGCCGGTGAGGTTAGGCGAAGACCCCCTACGGGTAGTACGGATGGTCAATTTTTTAGTCGTTGACGCGGTTTCCTCTTACAACATCATACTAGGACGCCCAACCATCAATGGGTTCAGGGCTGTGCCGTTGACATATCACCTGAAGATCAAATCCAGTAGGTGACCAGGTGGGAGAAGTTTCAGGAGACCAGGGGAGTTCTCGCGATGCTTTGCGAACGAGGTCAAGGTAGTATCCGGAGGTAGGGAGAAAGAGGGAGCTGATGCCAAGCAGGCAAAACATACGTAACTAGACAGCGATGAGGGGAAACCTACGCGGCTACAACCACAACCCAACGAAGAATTGATGACGGTAGAACTGTATCTAGGGAAGGAGGGTTTCACCACTCAAATAGGAACGAAGATGGAGAGGGGAGCATCACGGAAGTTGGTCGAATGCTTGAGATGGAACGCCAATCTATTTGCTTTCTCACCAGCAGATATGACCGGAGTGGACCCAAACATAGCCATGCATCACCTAAACATAATCCCTGGAAGCCGCCCTGTAAGGCAAAGGCTCCGTCAGTTCGGAGTTGAAAGAGACCAAGGTATTAAGGTCGAGGTTGAAAAGCTATTCAAGGCTGGACCTATCAAAGAGGTACAGTTCCCTATCTGGTTAGCTAATGTCGTTATGTCAAGAAGGGGAATGGTTCTTGGAGGATGTGCGTGTATTTCAGAGATCTCAATAAGGCTTGTCCTAAGGACCATTACCCCTTATCGAGGTTAGATCAGTTGGTTGACTCCACGTCTGGTTGTGAGATGTTGAGTATGATGGACGCCTATCAAGGATACCACCAGATCAAGCTTAATCCGGATGATGTAGACAAGGTTTGCTTCGTCACGGCAGGGGGCACGTATGGTTATGTCCGGATGCCTTTTGGGCTTAAAAACGCAGGAGCTATCTATCAGCGGATGGTCGACACAGTATTTAAAAGTCAGTTAGGACGCAATGTGGAGGTCTAAGTAGATGACATGTTGGTAAAGTCGACATGGGCCAAGGACCACGTTACCGACCTAGAGGAGACCTTCTGGACCATCCGAAAGAGCGGCATGAAGCTGAATCCTCAAAAATGTACCTTTGGGGTGCAGTCGGGGAAATTCCTGGGATACATGGTGACGAAGAGAGGGTTGAGGTGAACCCCAACAAGGTGAAGGCCATATTGGAGATGCAGCCGCCACGGAACATCAAAGAGGTCGAACGCTTAACGAGAAGACTAGCGGCGTTGAGTAGGTTCATCGCTAAGTCTGCCGACCGGAGCTTACCTTTCTTTAAAATACTTCGGAAGCGATGCCAATTTGAATGGACAGAAGAATGCCAAGCGGCATTCGAACGGCTAAGAGATTATTTGCATAATATGCCTTTGTTAACCAAGCCATTACCTGGCGATGAGCTAATCTTGTATTTCGTAAGTAAGAGAGGAGGGCGACACCCAAAATCCAGTGTACTTCGTAAGTAAGACGATGCACGGAGCTGAAAGCATGTACCCCGATATTGAGAAAGTAGCTCTGGCGGTGATGGTGTCGGTGCGGAGGTTACGCCCCTATTTCTTGTCTCACAAAGTACGGGTACGCACTAATCTACATTCAAAGCAGATTTTATGTAGGCCAGATCTCTCCGGAAGGATGGTCAAGTGGACTGCTGAGTTGGGGGAGTACCATGTTGAGTTCGAAAGGCGACCAGCCATCAAAGGACAAACCCTGTCGGACTTCCTGCTCGAATCTACTCGAGGGGAAACGATGCCAACCTGGAGAGCCTATGTCGACGGTTCGTCAACGTCGGCCGGAGCTGGAGAAGGTGTCTTCATTATCACCCCAAAAGGGGATGAGCTGCGGTTCGCCATAACGTTCGATTTCTCAGCATCCAACAACGAGGCTGTGTACGAGGCCTTGGTTAAGGCGATGGAAATTCTCAGTAGCCTAGGGCTAGGAGAGTAATCATACACTCAGATTCTCAGCTGGTAGCACAGCAGATCCAAGGGAATTACGAGGCTAAGAACGAAAAAATGGTAAAGTACCCAGGACGAGTTGAAAAGCTGAAGAAAGCCTTCGACAGTTTCGAGATAAGGCAAATTCCCAAGGAAGAAAATAACCGGGCAGTCTCTCTAGCAAAGCTGGCCAGCTCTGCCATTCCGGAGTGAACCCGGAAGGTCACCATGCTGACAGCCAGTAGAGAAGATCAGGAGGGACCCATGGGATGTATAGAAGAGGAAGAAGATTGGAGGGCTCCTATACTGGAAGCTTAGCGCAACCCTGTACATAAAAGCGCGGAAAATACCGACAGAAGTTTTGCATCGTTGGAGAAGGATTATACAAAAGAGCTTTCGTCCACCCCTATGCTCGGTGCTTACCCAAGAAAGAGGGGATGTTGGTGCTAGAAGAAGTCCACGAGGGTGTGCGGGAGACCATGCCGGATACAAGGCAGTTGCCCGGAGAGTGATACGAGCGGGATATATCTGGCCGACGTTATTAAGAGATGCCAAAGAGCTGGTCCGACGATGCGAAAGTTGTCAAAAACATGTCCCGAAGATACACGTACCTGCGGAGGAGCTGGGAGTTATGCATTCCCCGTGTCCATTTGATAAGTGTGGAGTTGATATAGTCGGACCCATGCCTATAGCGAAGGCCCAGAAGAAATTCATCATAGTGGCGGTCGACTACTTCAGCAAATGGATAGAGGCTAAGGCAGTATCAAAAATCGACGAGACTAATGTGATAGATTTTCTGTGGCATCATATTTCTTGCAGGTTTGGAGCTCCCCGGATCCTCGTATCTGACAACGGACAGCCAGGCTAATGGACAAGTGGAGGTCACTAACCGTACCATCCTTCGTGGATAAAAGCCAGACTAGAGCAAGAAGGAGGGAGGTGGTTAGAATCTCTGGACCCCGTATTATGGGCGTACCACATCACTCCATGGGAGGCCACGGAAGAAACACGATTTACGGATCTGCCGCTCTAGTACCCGTAGAGGTGGGAATGGAGACGCATAGGGTCATCCACTATGAGGAAGAACAGAACGCACAGCTCAGGAGGAAGATCTGGACCTGATAGGAGAGATCAGGGAGCTGGCCCTGCTAAGAATGGAAAGGTACAAGAGTCGGGTAAAAGCAGCCTACAACTGTAGGATTAAACCCAGGCGATTTCAGGTGGGAGATCTGGTCCTAAGGAGCACGGATGTGCTCAAACCACTGAGTAAGGTGGACTCAACTTGGGAGGGCCCCTATCAGGTGGCCCGCATTCTGGAGGAAGCGCTTATGAGCTGAAGGACAAGGATGGGCGTGGAGTTCGCCGTCCTGGAACGTCTCGAGTTAAAGAAATACTATGCTTAGTATGGTTGGAAAAGTTGTATATAAATCAAACGAGGAGGTGTACTCTTTTTCCTTCGCCAAGGTTTTATCCCAAGGGGGTTTTACTTGGCAAGGTTTTAACGAGGCACCGTCCTTTGAATTAAAAAGATGTTTCTTCAAAACACGTGTCTGACTCCCTTCCAGAATTAGGAATCCTGAATTCCAGGTTTAACACCTGATGAACCTAGATTGGGTTATATCCAGGAGGGCAGTGCAAAGCACGCTCCGCACAGATTGCGCCTGAATTCCAGGTTTAACACCTGATAAACCTAGATTGGGTTATACCCAGGAGGGCTGTGCAAAGCACGCCCCGCGCAGACTGCGCTTGTATAAACGTACCTAAAATCCAGGTTATCCTGGGCGAATGCCTGACGGACCTGAACGGAGGCGAGCTTTAGCTCAGAATCATTTCAAAAATAAAAGAAACCTTCTGATCTACGATACAACTTCAAAACAAGAAAAAGAACCAGTTGACGATGGCCCTACACGGGAGCAAGGAAGTTTCAGGTAGTCTCCATTTACTGACAGCCCTTTAGACGAGCACCTAAATACAAACTAGGTAAGATGCCAAAAAGGAGGGGCCGGACGTTTTTTGCGAGCAGACGTTCAGGATAGGGCTGCTCGCCAAAAATTTCATAATGCGGACGACAGAGTGTTGCTAAGGTAAAATATGAGATCGGAAGGCCTGGAGGAACACTCTTTGCATACTTCGGATGTGCTAATAAGCATTAGCACAATCCGAAGTAGGGGGAGTGGAGAATGGCAGTGGCATGAATTTGTAGGTTGACGGAGAAATGCATTAATAGGACATGCACAACAATATAGCATACAACAGTAACGGTAAGCAGGAAAAAACACAAAAGAGAAGGAGAACATGGGAGGTCTGGGAAAGAAACACAAAGGACAATAACAAAAGAGGTCCGAAAAAGAAAAATAACATAATAGTTTAGAGTAAGAAAACAATTATGAAGTTCAGGAAGGGGGAGCACTGGAACTGGCCATAGGATCGGGATCTCCGAGGTAGCCTGCTGCTCTAACTCTGAAAGCTGACTCGTGAGGACTTCAGGGGAAACCTCCAGCAAGGCTGTCGAACATCGAGGTATTTCAGCAGACCAGAAGTTGGGATTGGGAGCTGCCTTTGAGTCTCCCTGAAAGTTGGAGGGACGCTCATAGATGCCTTGGCTGAGTCCAGAGTTGAGGTCGGCTCGCGCCCAGCAGTGAAACCACCAAGGAAATAATGCTGCATATATGGCACGAAGTCCAGCAGAGAGAGGATGTCACGCAGATAGCCCTCATGCCAACTTTTACTTAGATGGGACAGGAATTCTGGCCCGGAGGGGATGTGATGAGATGCTTTTGGCAAAGCTTGACTCCTTTCAGCTGGCCGGCGGAACGTTCGGCACGACGTGCCAACTCAAGCTGCTTCTGCACTTCTCTCGCCACCTCACATCGAAGGATTGCTCCATAGCGACCTTCATAATCTTCTCTTTAGCAGCAAGAGCAGCTGCACTCCTTGCCTCCACCTCCTGAAGTTGAACTTCATGGTCCTTCAAGCTCTCGAGTTCCTCTCCAGCCTAGCGATCTCCAAGTTCCGTTTTCTCTCCGTCTCGAACACATAAGGTCGATTGGTAGGTCCCGGCTGGAGGTCGCCGAAAGGAGACGATGCAACATGGACGACAGTTAGTACAACCAGACATGTATTAACAAGGATAAAAGGCAGCAAATAGAGATATAATCAGAAATAAGAGTCACCTCGGCCCAGTAACGGGAGGTCAGCTCAACAACTCCGTTGTCGGATTTGCGATGGACGGTGCTTTGTTGCTCAACAGGCGTGAGGGCATGAAGGAAATCTGTCCTCTCTGAGGGGCTGAGCAGGTAGTAGTCGTTGCACATCTCCAACACCATTTTGCTGTCGGCACAACGTTCGGCGCTCCACTCATGTCCTTTATAGGTAAAGGGGGCAAACTCGGAAGGGTCAAACTGAAAAGGAACTGCTTCCACACGCGGCTTCTTGTTTTTTGCCACGGAGCCCTTCTTTTTCTTCTTAACAGGTGCGGATGTAGCAGGGAAGGCTGTATTCTCAGTAGTCTTCTCTTCGGAATCAAGGATCATCACATCGGGATCTGTCCCAACTTCCTGCGGAAAGTTGAGGCGAGGAGACGAGGATTTAACTGGAGAGTCTCCATGAACCTCCGAACCAGCCTTTCCAGCCCCGCCTTGATCTCTGGGAGACTGCGGTCCGGTAGGAGCTGAGGAACCATCTTGCTTAATAGGTAACTTCTTGAATGCATCCTTCCTGGAGAAAGACATATCTACATACAATCATCTGTCAGGAAAGCTCAATAACAAGGTTAGGAAGCAGGAGGGAACCTGCTTACCCTTAGGATCGGAAGGAACAAACTGGGGAGAAAAACCGAAGTGATGAAGCAGGCCAGAGTAGGTTACTATCTCCACCATGCTTAATTTTTTCTCCATGGCCAGGGCATTTAAGAGGACAATCGCGACCTCGTTCCGCTCTGAGCACTTAGGCTCAATATCTACGAGTCGTTGAGGCAGCCTCGAAACCCATCGACGATGGGGAAAGTCCCATCACCTTTGATAGGCGTTACAAAGAAGTAGATACTCTTTGTCCACACCATGGGAGCTCTTATCGAAAAAACGGACAGAGCCACGTGGATTTGCACATAAATAGAAAAAATGCTGGGTAGGCTTTAGTTGAAACTGGGAAAGGACAAGCTCGACGGAGGGTTTCCCACCCGCGACGGTGACGAAAACGTAAAAAGCTATCAATTGACGAATTGAAGAAGGGCTAAATTGGTTTAGGGGTAAATGGTAAGCTGCAGATATGGAGGTTAGGAATGGACGAACTGAGAAACGTAAACCAGCCTTTATCTGGTTCTCCCAAAAAGCGAGAGCTGGTGAAGGGGGAAAATTAGCACGCTGGCTAGGGTTCGGAAGCGACACGTGAAAATTACCTGCATGAAAACCTTCCGGAGCTATTTTTCTAACCTACGAAAAGAGGACCTAGACTGACCAAACACTTTCCACTCATCCACGCCGCTGCTAGTGGCGGCGGTCCCCTGAGAACGGGTCCGATGAGCAGGGGACGAACCTAGGACTGTCCACAGCAGCGCAGCGGAAGACGTCTCAACAGGAGAGTGAGGGGAAGGAGGCACGAACGGCCTTGAAGACGTCGCACCCTGCGACAAAGCCTTTTGTACAGACCTTTCCTGGGTCGCAACTCCTGGCGCGGCAGAAGAACCAGAAAGGCCAGCGCGGGAGGCGTGTATCTCCGGCAACATTAGCAGACATGGCTTCACCGCAAAAGTCCAAAATGGAAAAAATACTTAGGCAAAAGGGACACTTGCGCAAAGAGGGAAAAAGGAGGAACGAGGAATTACCTGACGAGACAACGAACTGAAGGATGATCTTGAGTGCTGTGTGATTTTGGACGGAAATGGTGAAGGAAGCCCTAGAGTCAATTTAGGAGTTTTTCGCTAAGTGTGGAAGATATTTTTGAAATAGGGGGAAAATTGAAGAAAATAAAGCCTCGAAAATTTCAAAAAAGCAAGTGGGAATGAGAGAGAAGGAATTTTTGGGACACGTGTCCCTTATAGGAAACAACATCTCCCTGCAGAAGATGCAGGGGCTGTCCCGTCAAATTATAGGCTGTAGGAGCCATCTAGGAGGAGTTAAAGATACTACTAGGAGGAATGCTTTCTTAGTAATACTCAGAGCTGTAATACTTGGCATATTACAACTCAGAGTAGGGGGACTGGATGATAGGGGTGACTTTTGGTCTAGTATTCCTCTTAACATGGTTATCTGCGGAGCTCCTCTTTCGGACAATGGAGCAGGTGAGAGGGAGAGCTGGATACCATAGACCTTGTACGGAAAAGTACGAGGGGCGCGGGGAATGAAATAGCCTTGAGCGGGAAATAAGAAGCAAGGCCGACAGAGGACATGTGGAGGGCGACGATTGGCTGGAATTGTAGACAGAAAGCGCCAGTCTGACAATAGTACACCTGCGACTGTTGTCCCTCGTAGGTTGTGTCTGTAACTGCAGTCAAGTGGTCCCAACAGGCTGCCAGCTGGAAAGGGGGGAACCAAACGGTATATGGAAAGAGGGGAGAGATCAAAGGAAATCAGATTCAATACACTTCAAGACTTAGATATTTTTCTCTTAAGTCATCTTCTTCACCATGAAGGCACTGTAACGAGCGAAGTGAGCTTGAGTGTGTATTTCTCACCTGTGAATAGTGAATACTGTTATCGCGGCCCGTGGACGTAGGACACATGTCCAAACCACGTAAAGTCTGTGTCTCTTTCGTTCTTTACCTCTTACAACGCTAAAAATACAGATCCTAACACACACCAAAATATTGAACCCGGTCCGTTTAACCCATTGACCTTTATTTCCCGGACCAAATCTTGTTGATCGGGGTCATACCCTCATCAGACTAGTAGGTGACCTAGCTAATATTTTACCTCCCCTATTAAGAAACTTATATATTATCCCAAGTTATATGAAATTCAGCACTACATGGATTGTGATTGGTCGACCACGTGTTGTCCAAATTCTTTTATACCTCAATCGTCCGATCTTAGTCTCTAGTTGATCAATATCACATATAATTGCCCGATTCTAATTTGCTCGGTGAAAATGATATCATTCGCTGGTCAAGGCTCTAGCAACATGAGTTTCGATCGAAACTAAGTTTCACCCAATTCAACTTCGCCGAACTAACTTATATCATATTATAAAATTCTTATTTTTTTCGAGATTTCTAAAGTCTTACCCATATCTAAATGTTACCTAAATTTAGTTGAAATACCAGAAATTATTTTGGCATATTAAAATTAGATCGTGTTCTCCAACAATTATAATAGCAAAATATATTACGTAAAGCATCCACCAAATATTAGCATGTAAGACACAAAATAGTTTTCATATGTTGTATATGATTCACTTACAATCCTAATTTCTTTATTTATTTCGCGCTGCGATAACATCTCTAATTGAGATGTTATGCCGCTAATTTATTGTAAATCCCGTAGTTAGAGCCGTGAAGGGTCTTGCAAGAGGCCGTGAACCGACAATTGTTGGTCAAATTTGATCCAAACCTGACCCGATTTCGGATCTTGTTATTCTCTTATGATTTGTGGGACAATATCTAGACATTAGATGATAAAATAAAAAAGAATCAAACAAAAATGAGTCATGTAGGACATGATCTCATTTAAACAAATCTAAAGTCTCTTTCATGATTTAAAACTTGGTTTTATAATAATGAGACTTGTGATTTTCGTCCATAGTAAGTTCTAATCTTTCTCACACTAAGCTTTGAGTTTACAGAGAAAAGAAAGAGCATTTGGGTTTGTTCTTGAGAAAACCCTAGTGTCAGTGAGTTTATAGCAAATCACACACACATAAGATCTCTATAGAATCATTTTCACTTCCTCTAGCCATCCTTGGGAAGGTGATGTCTGTGCACGTCACGGGGTCGACGTGACTTTCTTCGGCACAGTTCGTGAGCTACGGAGGTAAGGATCTTCGCGACAAGGGTAAGATGCTTATACCTTACGTGTCTACATGCGTTTTTCTTTATTTAACCGAGTATCCTGGGGAATCCGTATGGGGAACCCAGGAAATTTTTAAATTCAGCTGCGTCCGGGGCGAGGCCTCGAGTCACCCGGGGTTTCCGAACACATATATCGCCATGTATGCGCTCCAAAATTTTAGGAGATTCGTTTCTTAATTTTAATGCAGGCCGAATAATTAATTTGCCTTGAGAGCATGCAACACAAGAGAATTCGTTAAATCGAAATATTTTTCGATTATTCGAAGAATGACCACATGAATTCTCAATAACTATTCACATCATTATAGAACCGAGATGGCCCAACCGGTTTGTAGCACCCGGGTTCCCCGTAAGTCTTTAGGGCCAATAAATTACGTATATGACCTAAGTAATTACGTGTCTAATCCCGTACTCGATATATGCTTATGCGAATCATGTGCGATTAGGTGCCATTAATTTCGTGTCTATATGACTTCAGGCTGTGTGATTTAATTCCTAAATGTGTTACGAATTAGGACTATGTGTTATAAGGACTTAGAAGATTTTTATCACTAGTACATGTGGCACGCACACGAGAAATCGCCGAGCTCAAATTAGACAAATAGAATAGGGCGATTTCAATGTGTAAAGAATAGGGGAAATCGCCGAGCTCAAATTGAGCAAATTAGAAATCGGCCGATTCCCATATACTTAGAAGCTAAAATCATCGAACAAATCGAGTGGGAATCGGGCGAATTAACGGGCGATTAGTAACAAGAAACACGTGGCATGACGAGGTGAAATCGCCGAACTTATACTTAAGTGATTGGAAATCGGGCGATCATGGAATGAAATCGCTGAGGTTGAGCAAATAGAAATGAGGACAGGAATCGGGCGATTCCTTAGACTAACCCTAGAGATCGGACAATTTATGCGTAGAGAGAAGTATAATCGACCGATTTGAAAATAAACTAGAAACCTAGGTCCAACACCCGATAAAATTTGGACTATGACTGAATGATATGCCTAATTAAATTAAAAGAAACTATAGGGACAACTTTTCCTTAAGATAAGGAGAGTCACGTTAAGTCTATTCCCATTTCTCCATACCTATGATGTATAAAATATCTAACGTAACAATCCAAACCCTTAACCTCACTCAATAACCATCGACACCCAAAAGCAAGAAAGAAAAGAGAAGAGGCCGAGAGGATTCATCCCAAAGGACCACTCCAATCTGCTCAGGATTTCGAGTAAGCGAACTTATCACCCTAAACTACTTTGGTTTCCGTTACTAAGTGTTAAAGCATGTTCAAGATGTAAGGGACTTAGGAACTTGAATGTACCATAGACGGCAAAAGTCCTAGGATTGGAAATGAAATCATAACTAAGAGTGTTCCTCGAGATTATTGTTTGATTTTGGCTAGCCTAACTTGCGCTAAGACTCATTTCTCCAGCAAGAGAAGATCTTTAGGTAGTATTCGACATTTTGGTTAATAGAAGGAAACCTTAGAACTTGGAGATTCGGGTAGATGATTCAGAGATCAATCGAAAATGGGGAAATTAGGTAACAAATCGGGCAAATTACTGCATGCGTAGGATCAATCGAACCAGTCCTTAAGAGATCAAATCGGGCGATTTGAAATAGAAACTCCACGTGGCATTAGGAGAACAAATCGCCGAAACTTAGATTAGCAAACCTAAATCGGACGATTTGCCGCAACCTGAAGGACTCGCCGATTTCCAAATCGGCCGAATGCTCTAACCACTTCATGCATGGAAATCGGGCGATTTCCATCCTTGCAAACCCTCAAATCGGCCGAACACAATCCTTACCCCATGCATGGTTTCGGGCTGACGTCATGATGACGAAAAGACACGGCGATTTACAAATCGGCCGATGGAAGTTATCATGCAAATCAAATCGGGCACCTTGAAGATACAAAGGAAATCGGGCGAATTTCTTGGCAAAATAGAAGTCAAAACCGGTGATTTGCCACCTTATGAAGAACATGGCGATTTCTAAAATCGGGAGTCTCCAAGCTTCACAAATCGAATGAATCAAACAATACTTAGACATTTCGCCGAACTCTTTAGATTAAGAATTTAATACTAACATAATTTAGAAATTGGTCGGGCAGGGACTTAGCCTCAAATTGAAACTAACGACTTACAGACTAGCCTATTAAATATAATACGACTTAGGTACCTTATAAAGGCACGACACTGATACGACGATATTTATGTGTAAAGGTCGTACGTTAGGAGCGAACGAGGAGAATACTAATTTTGCTCGGACGACAGGTAAGTAGAAATCCAGCTACGACACACAACTTGTTTTATGTGCCTAAATTGCGTGTTTACGTGCCTACGTGGTTTCATGAACTCGTGAAAATTGATTGAAGCATTTTAAAGTGGTAAGTTATGTTACGTTTACTTGCATCTGCATATGCATACTCACATGCACACACGAACTCGTGAGGGAGGGTCGTGGGACTGAGTGTGCATTCTATTATGTCGCTTGTATGCGACGAAGACCCGCGATATAGGCCGGTGTGTCGACTCGCAGTTGAGTCACGGGCGACTTCTATGGCACCCCATACGGCGTACGACGCCGGTATTTATGATGAGGCAGGAGGAGCGACCTAGCTACACTAGCGTAGGCTAACTGGCATAGGCAACTGCCCTGTTTGCGGAAGGAGCGACCTGGAAGGAGCGACCTAGGGGGAATCCTAGCTAGGCTGCCAGCATGGGCTACCGTATGACAGAGGGGACGACCTGGGAGGGTGCGACCTAGGGAAACCTAGCGTAGGCTACCCAGCGTGGGTCACTGTCACGATCCTATTGAGGAAATTGAGCTCTTAGTGGTGCATAGTAAGTGCGTCGTAGGCCCTGAGTGGTACTAGTATGAGTACTAGGAGCATTGGCGCGGATCGTCTTTGCTGAGTGGGGTGTGCATCGGCGTGGATTGCCTTTGCAGGGGAGTGACACGTGCATACATGCATGATTTCCGCTTACTGAGCCTCGGTGGCTCAACGTTGTGTGTTGTAGGCACCGACGACCACGGTACGTGATCGTGTTGAAAGACAAGGCCGACCTTTTGAAGCTTCGTGCTGCTTTTGGGGTGGACGTGTGTGTGTGGATGACGACCTGTGAGGCCGGCGCATAGGAGCTTTTGCTGTGCCGACACGCCTTCACCTTTGTAGTTAGACCATGTCTGGAGCATAATGTCCGACATGCATTCTTTTGTCCTGTATAGAACGATGTTTCCATTACGTATATGGGAAAATGAAAAATTTATACGCATTGCTGATGCAATTCACTACTCACAATTCGCTAGGCACTTAGGAACACCGTAGAATATAGGATTAGGAGTCGGGTCGCGACAGGGTGGTATCAGAGCTTCGGTTACAGGTTCTGTAGACTGTCCACACACACACCCAAAAGAGCGGAAGCGGCCTTGCAAGTAAGAGTTAAGTCTATGTGAAGTTCTATGTTGTATAATTTATTGGCCATAGGACAATCAGGATAGGGTATAGAGATGGTAAGAACAAGAGGTGAGTCGAGTGGTGGCGACGACCAGAATAGGGGAAACACGACCCCTACGGACAACCGCGATGCGACCATCTTCCAACTAACGGAATTGGTTCGCCAACAATCGGCACAGATCCAACAGCTTATTCAGCAGAACGCGGCAAACACGTGGGCCGACTCAGGCAGAAAGGACTGAGATGGTGGGAGAACGATTCCGAAGGCTGAACCCACCGACCTTCGAAGACACAGCTGACTCGACAGCAGCTGAGGACTGGTTGAGGACTCTCGAGAGTATGTTGTCTATAGTAGGGTTTCGGAGGCGGAGAAGGCCCTTTGCGCTGCGTTCCTACTACGAGGGAGCGCAGGACACTGGTGGGACACCATCATGGTGTTGGAGAACCCCGCTACAATGAGCTGGGAAAGATTCAAGGAGTTGTTCAGGGCAAGTACCTCACCGCCCCGATTCGAGCACAGCGCCTGAACGAATCATCAACCTCAGGCAGGGGTCTATGACCGTGGCAGAGTACATAAGGAAGTTTGAGCAGCTGTCCAGGTTCGCTGCTCACATGATCAGCACGGAAGCTCTAAAAGTCGAACGCTTTCTGGAAGAATTGAAGCCCGAGCTCTACAGGATGTGAGCATGGCGGGAATTCAGGGAGCTACTTACTCTCAAGTAGCAGAGAGAGCTATGGTTGCTGAACAGGCGGAAGGCAGGATCTTGAAGGCACAAGAGGCAAAACGCAAGTTCGCGCAAATGCAAGGAGCGCAATGGAGCGGAGGAGACCAGAAACGGCAGTTCGTGCCTAAAGTGGGCAAGAAGAAATTTCAGAACAGGCCTCCTCAACAACCTCAGGGGACGATGAACAGACCCCCAATCCAAAACCAGAATCAAGGGGCAGCTCAATTCCCTAGGTGTCAGAGGTGTGGAAGGAAGCACTTTGGGAACTGCAACACGCCAGCTAATGCGTGCTTCAGATGTGGAAGGATAGGTCATTTCGCAAAACAGTGCCCTGAAATCGCTCCAGGAAATCAGGTAGGAAACCCCGTAAGACCCGCGATGGTGCCAGCACGGGTGTATACCATCACGTCAGAGGAAGCCGAAAACAACCCGGAGGTGGTAACAGGTACCCTACTGATCCGCCAAACTCCCACGTGCATTCTAGTAGATTCCGAGGCGACCCACTCGTTTGCGTCTGTGAAGTATGTGATGAAACTCGGGGTAACGCCTGAGCGAGTGGATTATGAGTATAGCGTAGCAATACCAAGTGGGGCACCAACTAGGACTAACCAAATGTTAAGAAATTGCCCAATCCTAGTCGGTAACAAAGAATTGTCTGTAGACTTGATAGTCATCCCCATGGACGACTATGAAGTGATCCTCGGGATGGACTGGCTCTCAAAGTATGGAGCGGTGATAGACTGTAATCGTAAGATAGTTACGTTCAGCATAGAAGGGGGAGAATCTTTCACTCTCAAGGGGACAGTGAAAGGGAGAGGCACTCCGAGGATATCAGCATTAAAAGCTCAGCGGCTGTCAATTCCAGATGCGAGGCATACCTGGTGTTCGCACTGAAGGCAGAAGAAGATACCCCCACGAAACTCGAAGACGTACCCGTGATTAAGGAGTCGCGGACGTTATTTCCAGAAGACCTGCCGGACTACCCCCAGACAGAAACATTGATTTACGATCGACCTGGTGCCGGGAGCAGCACCAGTGGCTAAGACTCCATACCGATTAGCGCTGTTGCCCCGAATGCACTAAACAAGGAATCAAATAGGCTTTAATGGAATGAAAAAGGGAGACTTTCTCACCTTCAAGTGTGTGTAGTGGTGTGAAACTAGGGTTAGCCTTTTGATCTTTGATTACCTTTCAAATGGTGTTGGTAATACCTTATATACCACATTAACCCTACGTATATTAAGGCCCAAACACCAAAAATTAAATATTACATTCTAGTCCAAAGCCAAAACAAAGGGATAATTACAATCTTAATCACAGGACTTAAACTATTGACACACACAATCTATAAATATCCTAACAATCTCCCCCTTTGTGTCAATTGTTCGGAGTCTTGGTTCTTGGCGTTTGTGGTGGTGGATTAGCGTGTGAGTGTCTCGCGAAGTCCTAGCTTGAACTCGAAGGACCATTCGATCAGCTATAGCGTCGATAAGCTTCGCGAATTTGGATCGGCAGAGTGGATCTTCTTCCGAAAGGATGCGGCAAATCCTCATGAGTTTGTCTTGGACGACGGTGAGCGTCCCATCCGAGAACTTTGCCACTTCGGAGCAGCGCAGCAGCTCATCTTTCCCTTGTAGTTCGAGTAGGCGACCGCCGGATCGTCTCCGTCGATCACAATCGCCTTCTCGGTAGTCGTACGGTTCTTGAAAGATGGGCGAGTCAGATTCACCTTCTTCAGGTTGTGTTCCACCGCCATCTGCAGATCGTGGGTGGCGAATAATCTGACCTGTCGGAGCATGTGGCGCTTGAGAGCCACATATCCCATGGTGACCGGTTCAGCACGTACGAGATGTCCAGAACTTCTGAGGACAAGTCTGAACTGTTTCATGGATTCCAGCATGCTTATAGGTCACCCAGGCGCAGAAACTTGAAGTCCGCCTCACTGACTTCACTGTAGCTCTCATCCTGCCTCATTACTGTGAAGACTGGATTGTGGACAGGTCCTTTCGACTCTTGGCGAAGGTCAGTGACTTTGCAGATGGGGCCCGATTCCTTTCCAAAGCGATGTTTTCCTCATCGGATAGCGTCCTCTTTGTGCACTTGTTGCAAAGAAGGCTCCATCGATAGAGCTTCTTCTTTTCCTCGCTCCAATTTTGGATATTCATCAGCTCATATTCGTCGAAGGTTGTGATGATCTGCTCCTTGTGCCGCCAGATCCTCTTCCTGATCTCTTCTTGAAATGGCGCGGTGATCTTTTTGTTTTCCCACGGTGCTTCCGGTATATCCACCGTGGGCACATCCGTTTGAGCAGCAGGAGCCTCAGTTTTCTGCGCTTGGAATTGTAGGATGTTCTCGAGCTCGACAGGTTCAGCGTCGTACTCCTCTCCGTTCTCGTCGTCTGCGGTGTTGATCAGCGTGAGCGAGGCTTCCTTTAGCAGACGTCGAGCGTTTTCCACCAACTTCCTGGCTGCTACTCTGCATCGGCGGGTGTGTACAGCCATTCATCGTTGAAGATGTAGGCCTCGATCTCGTTTGCGCAGTAGACGTCCTCAGAAGCCAGGTTGGAATCGATATCGAGAGGGGTATGGCTATGTTGTGGCGAGGGTGTTGCGTCGGAGGAGTTTGTGGATTGTGGGGATGGTTGTGGTGGAGATTCTGGTGGTTCGGTTGAGGTGATGGTTTTGGCGAGGATGATTTGGGTAACGGGTGGTGTAGATGTGGTGGTGGCCTCTAACGTCGATGTGACAGTTAGAGATTCCGAGTGGTGGGTGGAGACGGTGTGGAGATGGTCTCTAACGTCGATGTGACGATTAGAGTTTCGGAGACGGTAGTGGGTGTGGTGAGGGTAATTTGGCTAGTGGCTCAGGGTAAATAAGGTGGGTTTTTTTCGGTAGTGAGTGTGAGGTTTCTGTTGCGGGTGTCGTTTCAGGTCCAGAGGAGGAGGGCGGCGTCGATTGTACGAGTCCTTGGATTGTGCGCCTAGTTGCCTATTCTCCCCCTCGCGGCGATCTTGATCATCGTCTTGATCGTCGCGCCTGATCCCGCTGGATTCGCCTTGAGCACGGCAAGTCATCGGTTGAGTGATAATAGCCTTCATTTGCCGTTCCTCCTCGTCAAGTTCGTCATGGATTCGAATCGGGCTCTGAGGATGTAGAAGAGTACCTTGGCGGAATGGAGGAGAGAATAGCGTCTGCATCCGTATGTTGCATGGGTGGTGGCGTCTCCGGGCCACACCTTTGCTTTGTCGATGGTGGACGCATCGAGACGCGCGGTAGACTTTATCGAGAATCGACGCCTCAAGAGTCTTTGCAAACTCTTGAAGACGTGTCTCTAGCGCGGTCTCGGTGACGAATTGGGGTAAATCTAACAAGTTGGAATCACGAAGAAATCCAACTGACACCGAATCGGAGAATATAGCCGATCGGCCGCCCGTTTGCACAGGACGGGAAAAAAGACGGGGTCACTCAGACTTCCCGTTGGCATCACTGATGAGACAGACTCAATCGAATGATGGCCTAGGCTCACGGTTGTTGTGATGTTGGCCGTGCTAGGTCTTCCGCTCTCAGTCACAAAGACATCACCGAGCGTCTCTGACAGAGTCACGAAGACTCTGTGGTGCTGTAGAAGGTGTATGTGTCCTAGAAGCGTATGAAAACTATGGGGAGTGGGGCACTATACTCGATGTGCATGAAGAGGATGCAGTTTGAGGCGATGGACTGCTTGTTTCAACATCGACCATCTCCAAGTGGGATGTCGATGGTATACGGCTCCTCGTGGAATGAAATATCTTCCTGTAGAGAGGAAGATAGTGGGTTGGTGGGGTCGTTTGCGTGGTTGAGCCAGATGCCACGTCTTTACTCGGGAGGTGAACACATCACCTCCTGTAGCTATTGGTTCGGCTCGGCTTATTTGTGGCTGAGGAGGTCGATCGTGTTTTTGTTTCGATCGACGCTCCGTGGGGCGGCTTACGTCATCCTCACACGATCGTTTTTTCGGAACGCGGGTGGAAGAGGATGCGGCGCGACTCGATGACTTTTTGGAGGTGGTGGTGGGGTTTTGGCTAGTCCCGGGGTTAGGAGCAGTGGGTTGATCTGCGCCGTAGGGACAGTGGACAGAGGTCGGGGGCTTTCGCGGATGTGGCGGTTGTGGCGCGATATTCTCGAACGTGCGGATTTGTCTGGTCTGCGTAGGCAAGAACTTCGTCCGGAATGGCGTGTCGATCCTTCGCCGGAGTGTTTTTCTTGCGAACTTCTCGACAGTGGGGATGAGGAAGTGTTCTGCTGCCGGCCGGATGCGAATGTTGGTGGAGTGCAATCGGAAGTGT